>APFE030608871.1:36164-68407 GCA_000404065.3 Pinus taeda | reverse complement strand
AAAATAATATCATGTACTATTCCCTTTTTGGGTGGCAGACCTTTAGGTTCTTGAAATAAGACATCATACTCTGAAACAATCTTTTCTATATCAGCTTGCTGATCAGCATTATAGCACTTCAATATTTTGGTCTTATCAGGTGTCTTTTCCTTTACAACCATCAATAAGAACTGTTTGCATGAATTTATCATTCTTTTCATCTTCCCTAAGTTTATGAGAGTATAATTATTTTTGAGCTTGTGAGCTCTTACAAAGTATTTGATTCCATCTTTAACAAGTAGATAGTTGTTCTCAGCTTTATAGAAAATAGCCTTTCTATCATACAAGTAAGGAATTCCTAAAACAATTCCACATATATCCAAAGGAATTACATCTAACTCGACCTCATCTACAAATGTTGACCCAAAAGAAAACTTGAGTTTGCACTGTCTAGTCACTTGTAGCTGTGCTTTATCATTCAACCATCCTAATGGGTATGGTTTCTTATGAGGTGTATTTGCTAATCCCAATTTCTTTACAATTGCTTCAGAAATTAGATTTACTTGTGAGCCACTATCAAACAAAGTATCAATCTTTTTATTTTCGGAAACAACTCGAATATGGAAAAGCTCATGTATTTTTCTCTCATGTTCTTCATCAATAACAGATTAAGCAAAATTACTAGTAGATGCTTCAGAATTCTTACCTTTTATACCTGTGGCTGCAATGATTGTTTCATCTCCCGAGTCTGACCCCAAATCTTTTTGAATAGCTGTAGTAGTCTTCTTCTTCTTGCCCTCGGATTTCTTGGGTCTCAGCTCTGGATGCAGAATCCAACAATGCTCATCATCATGCCCCTCCTTTTTACAGTGAGTGCATGAACTTTGCCTTTTTGTGCAGTATTAGCCTTCCTTGCTTTCCACTTCTGCTTTCTTTTCTCCTTGCTCTTGCTTACAGTGGGTTGGGATGGTCCCCCAACTTCTAGATTCCCATTCTTTCCTCTAGCTTCTAGATGAGTAGCTTGTACAGATACCTCATCTATACTAGTGGGATTAAACATGAGGATGGTATGCCTCATGTAGCTGTGTAGACCACCAATGTACTTCAAAAGAGTTTCTGTTGAGTCTAACGAGATGCCCAACATCAATGCTCTCTTTCTGAATTCTTGAGTATACCCTTGCACACTTTGCCCTTTCAACTGTCGAAGAGTTTGCCAACTCATCATGGCTTGTTGCATGTAGGCCAATGGATAGAACTGCTTTTTGATTGTAGAAACAAATTCACTCTAGACAGAGATGGTCTTACCATGCTTCCTCATATCAGCTTCGGTTCTGCCTTCCCACCAAACCAAGTTAGTGCCTCCTAGGCGTAGGCTTGCTAGCTAAATCTTACTCTTTTCTGAGTCTATGTTCTGTACTCTGCAATACACATCAATTTGTTTAATCCAATTGTCCAACTTTTCAGCATTTAGCTCTCCATCATATATAGGCAAATCAAATTTGACATCCAGTTTAATCAAGGATGCTTTCTTATTATGCACAGGGCTACTAGGAGGTGTAGGAAAGCTTTCTTCTTTTCCCTTTCCCTTTGAGTGGTCATGAGAATGAGATTTATCTTCTTCTTTTTCTTGTTTAGAGCCCGATGAATCTTCATCCTTAAAGTCCCTATACATTTCTTCTACCATAGACTTTATAGCTAGGAAGCTTTCTATGAATTGGGGGTCTGGCCCTATAGAACCTTCTTCTGAGATTTTCTTCCGAGAATAGACTCTCGCAATTTCAGGATTAGTTTCCACTAACTCTCCTTCTCCTAATTTGAGCTTTGATCTGGTGATCATTCACAGCTAAACCAACACAAGTTTGTCTAACCTTACAACCTAAAGCTTTGATACCACTTGATCTAATAATCACCCTGTGAGTGACCTTAGTTGAAGATTTATTAAACAAAAGGTATTACAGACTCATGTGCTGGTGTGTGTGTTCTATGTTATTGAAACAATGGATCGATCAGATTGCCAATACACAGACATTTTAAATGGAAAGACAGTAGAGAAATACAATAAGTAATACTAGACAGAAACAATTTTGAATAAGGAGTTCACCCTATTCTCCAGGGCTACGTCTTCGGTCTAGCTTCAGTGGTGGCCTAGTTTTATTGTGTCTTACAACAAAGAATTTACAATGCAAGGACTCAATATGAGTTCTCCTGACAGCAGATTTTGCTTGGCAAGGTGGTTCTTGGATTCCCCAAGCCACTCATAGTTCACAAACTCTTTTTTCTTCCTACCAGATCTGTGACCTTTGGTCTACAGTGGAAAGAGCCAACTGTGATGCTCAATCCAGACAGATTCCTCTATGGGAAGGCTTGAATCTTCAAGTTCTCTGGTGCTTGATGCTGCCTATGGTCAGCACGGCCATTTGTCTCTTCTGCTCAGCTTTATTGCTCTCTATGTTCAGTCCTCCTCTCAGGGTTCACTATTCAATGTCTCTCTTAGTTGCTTGGATTCTTCTCCTAATTCTCCTCTTCTTTTTGGACTGTCTCTGTTCATGGCTTTAACTGGTTGATCTTATGCCTGTTCGGTTCCTCTCCCGCCTACACCGATTCTCCTCCTGCAGCTGTGCTTGGAGTTCCCTGTTCGGCGTCAGCATGAACGCTCAGGGAGTGCCATATGTCTCCATCTAACTGGTGCCAGCATGCTTCGTCGGCTTGTTCTTCCGGTTATGTCATGAATACGCTCTTTCTCCACCGTGGCGGTCAACAGATTCCAAATCCCTTTTAAATCGCAGCTTATTTCCCTGTCGATTCCACTTCTTTCCATCGGGTGCAATCTCAGCCATCCGATCTGGGCTCCTCCAGATCCAACGTCATATGCACGTCGAGAGCGATTAACTTGCTCGACCGTTAACGCGCGATCATGGCGGTTTTTCTCTCACCTCCGTTGCCACGCGTCGATCACTGATTGTGATTGCACTGCTTTCTCCAAAACCTCTTACCGTTCAAGGGCGTCCCGATCAAACTGTCAGTTTCTAGGCCGTGGGTCTCACTGTCATACATTGGCGCTTTTTACCTTTTTTTGCCCGCGGTCCTCTAGCTCCCAACGTGACCAAGTGCTTAAGGCTCCCCAATTTCAGCCCTGTTCGCCTAGAATCGCGCATCAAAATCGCCTCCTTTTCCCAATCCGGGGCTCCCAAGGGCTATTTTGGCCTCTTGCGCAGTCTCCATAGGCTTCGGTCAGCGCGCTTTGACCGAGGTCCTCGTAGTTTCGCGTCGGCTGCCATGGCCACTGGTTCAGGGGGTTTTTGATGCTGTTTTGGATTTAATTAAAGACTTGTCCAACTCAATACAATCAAAGTTATTGACAGTCTTTTGTGGATCCGATTTGGATCACCCACGCTCTAGGCGATGGGTGCGGTGGCCCTTTGCATGATTGCATGTAGGGAAGGTGGGAAAGGTGGCAGTGAGGGTGATGGCTGTGAAGGCATAAACAAGAGAAAAGGGAGACAATTGGGTGTTATAGCTTGGTTTGATCATGGACAAGGAGGATGATGAACTAGACGGGTTCCATGACGCCATCCAGAAAACCAAGCAATTCATCTCACTGTAACAGCTCACGGGTATGTACTCCTGTATCTCTCATCCATCGCAATGTTGATCTGTTTTGGTTTTTTCTAGAGGGAGAAGGGGAGAATTATGGGTGAAGACTGGGAAATTAAGGAATGATGGAGGAATTGGGGGTGGACACTATTGGTTTTTGCATGGTCTTGCATCTGTATCCTCCATCCCCTTGCTATTGTTTCCATTTCCCTTTGTTTCAAAATTCTACTGTCTTGCATGGGAACCCTGGGAATTTTGGGCAGAGGGCCGAGCGAGGTTTCTTGCAGAGGTCTTGTGGGTAAAGGTAATGAGACATGCTTGGGGGGAGAGTGTGTATACCCACCTGCAATGTAGTAGAAGGTTCCTGCTATAGATGCAAGTGTAGTTGCTGGGTGGTAGATAGAAATTGCAGTAGAGAGGGAAAGACAAAGAACTATGGGCAGGAAGTTTGGCAAGGGAACAATAATGGCTATAATAGGCGGATAGGTGATGGCGACGTCATGGGCCTTAGGGATGAGGGGAAGACTGACTGGGCTCTTTGATTGTGTCCTTGGTAGAGGGGAAAGGGTATGCATACCATGGTTGTCTGAATGAAGGAATGCAGCAACGCTGACTAAATGGTAATTGGGGAGTGATAGCTAACTTCACTGAGGCTGAGAGGAGGTGGTTGAGGCGACGGGGTATCACTGAGGATGGTAGTGGGTCAACCCCTTTTAGGGAATTGACCTGCGACCATGAAGGCCCTGACCATGTAATCAATGGGGAAGGGGAGGAACAAGGCAGGGTGGGAACTTGTAATAATACCACCCAGGGGTGAGACTACTGTTATATCCTATTTAATTGTTTCTGGTTAATGAATTGTTGCAATGAACAGGATTGGGGCAGCGCAACCACGACTCATCTTGCGAAAAATTGTGACCGTGGAAGACGGGCCCAAGCAACCAGAGAGGATACAGACCCTGACACGTCTGAGGCACGTAGAGGTAGGAAACCTGCAGAACGACTTATCAGTGAGGTGGCAATGACATATTGTGAGGGCAGAAATGAAGGCATTCATAAAATTCTAGAGGAATGGGAAGAGGAAGTCAAACATGAAAGCGAGACGGACACAGAAATGGAGGATTAGAGGACCCTTGTCCCGAACCCTAACAACACTAGAGGCAAGATCACCCAATTTAAACAGATCTTATACCTGTACTGGTTGATGAAAAACTTGTTAGGCAAGGCTATGGAGTAGATTTCGATGGGCATGGTTGTCACTGTCCAAGGCATGCCGAATTATAAACATGAATTCTAGAAAGTGCAGTTTCAACTACATAAGCAAGATATCAGACTCGATAAAATTGAGAGACACATCCCATGTATCTTGGAGCTGACAAAGATGCCAGGTTCAAACACTAAAGACCCAACGTTAGTAGAATCAGCTTTGGTTGATCAAAATGATTAAACAATCTCTCATGTTAAGTTTTTTTCTATATATGCGGGTAACTTTTACATTTACTTATGCAAGAATATGTATAGGTAGATATCTAGAGTATGGACATGAATCAGAGACTTATATAGCTTGGATAGAAAGACTGAAACTCTTTTGTTATTGGATGGCATACAATGCGAATAGGTGGCCAATAGACTTGGTTTCCCATTGGGCAAGTTGAGGCCACCTAGCCAATCTATGTGGTGTAAATTTGCTTTATAAATGAATGAAAAAGGAGGACCCACCAAACTTAACAAAAAAATAAAAATAAAAATAAAAATGACCCATGGTATTAAGAACCCATGATATTGACCCATGGTATTCATGTGGAATATATCCTATTTAAAGGGGGAAATTAAAACATCCTAGATCCATCTTAACTCCGGATTTACCAAGCACCAAGATGTATCAAGAAATTTGATCCCTCTCAGTTTGGTGGATTGGAAGTTATTTATTGATCCCTCTTGGCCCTGGTTGATCCAAAATTAACATGTGTCTAGCATAGTTTAATGCATCAGTCCTATGTTACATGAATAAATATATGAACAATTGAAACCAAAGCAATTATATTAATTGGTGTGACCGAATCACATCACACATTAACAACCCATCGAATATATTTATATAGGATTAGTCTACCCAGGCGACAATTTTGTCGGACAATTGTCACCGACTAGCACCTGGATGTTTGTGTTTGGTTTTTCAGCGACTTTTTTCATGAACCTTTTCTGATTAGTCAGACCTGTCTCGTCTCCTCCTATGACCTTCGTTGTCCATCCCCTCTTTTGTAGTTTTCCAACCTCCATTATCCACCATCGCTAACCCCGTTATCAAAACGCAATTGCAAATTCACAATCAAAACGCATTGCAAATTATGTTATCTATACACAAATAAAAACACCCACGTTATAGGAAGACAAAACATTCGATACACAACAAAAATAAAAAGAGATACCCTAAATTCGAGAGGAAAAAACACCAATATCAAAAGAAATACAATAGATTCGAAAAAAGAAAAACAAGCAACCGACTTATTATCTAGTTTATTAATTTACATAGCCAAATGTTAATCTATAAAGGGTAGTTTATTAATTTACATAGCCAAATGTTAATCTATAAAGGGTAGTTTATTAATTTACATAGCCAAATGTTAATCTATAAAGGGTAGAATTATGTTAGAGTTCAATATTCGTACTCTTCTCATTAAAATATAAGCTCACCATATAGAATAATAATGTATTTGAAGTACTCAAAACTAGATTCAGAATTACAATCTCTCATAGGGCTAAATGCTTTTTTTAATCCTTTATGCAAAATTATTTACATAATAATATTAAAGTCATGGGCTGGGTGGTTCCATCCAACTTATAAGATGTGCACATTCGGAAAAAGAGGAGCAATTTTGATAACACATGACGAAATCTATATTGACAAGCACATTTTTTTGGAAATGCAAATTATTTCCCAATCAATGTGATGCAGGAGCATCCAGACCCAGCCAGCAATGTGATGGAATGGTCACATGTTGTGGCTTCACAGGGTGAATTTCATTACTGTGTGTTAAAATCTAGTTTACTAAGGAGGTTGGATTCCTCAAATAATTTGTTATTGTAATAAATAGAAGATTAGCTTATTTTGGATTTTGAGATAGAGCTGTTTGTCTAGGTGTGCTTGGAAAACAACGGAATAGAAGAATTTTGTTCTTTCTTGGAAAAATAGGAAACTCTGTTAGATAATTTAGGAGAATAAATAGAGGAAAAATTGTAATGAACTCGGGGGGATTTCTTTTTAGAGGGATTAGAGTTTGTGTGTCGCGGAGAGGAGAAGAGCGATACTGATGTGTGTATAGTTTGAGTGTGGAGCGGAAAGCTCAGATTAGTAGTAGTTTGTGTGTTTTAAAAGAAACAGTGCTCAGATTCTGTGATATTGTGACAGAGTGTATCAGTGTGTTTTTTTTTATTTGGTTAATTTGGGGCAAAAGACAGAATCTCTGTTTCACTGTTATTTATGAATAAAATTAGTATTTGGTGTTTCAATGTATGATGAACTCATGAATATGATGCGTTTGTTTTCTTTGTGTAATGGCATAAACTGATAGCAATCTGCGCAATTTGTTTTCCATGATTAAAGTAAATCCGGAATAATTGTATTGTGAGCTGGAACAGCCTTCAATACAGCGTTTTGGTGGAAAACGATTCTACAGAATTTATGAGCAGATTTGATTAATATATTATGGTTATAAAACTCGGTGGATCCACATAACCACCGTATCTGAGTTCTGAGCCTATGTAAATCGGCGGTGTTATCTAATCATATCAATTGCAATTGCGGTTGATGTCATATTGGTGTAAATCAGAGTTTGGAGTGCTTTAGAACCACAGAAGGGAAATTGATATTACTTCGGATTAGCAACCTATGATCTCTGATTGTAATTGCATCTGAAAGTGGAGATTCGCTTTGTATAGGAGTAATCGGGATTCGATTGTTAAGGAGTGACATCAATCACGGTGATTTGCAATCGCTGACAAGAATATTGCATTGGCCTGTGTAAAGTATATCGGATCGGACTATTGAAACAACGATGGTTGGAGAGCACATTGAAGATTGCCGATTAGCGAAATGTATTGAAACATTAGAGCAAATCAGATCTAGGTATGGTCATATGTATAGAGTCTCTGTTTTAAAAGGCGTTCAAATTCTGTTTTGATTTAATCAAAAGTTATTAAACCCAGATCTGGCATTGAAGTCGAAGTTCCAAAGCGGAGCTGTGCACTGGCGGTTCAATTAACAGTGTTGGAAGTCGATTCCAAATCCCTTAGCGCAGAAAGAGAGAAAGAAATGTGCGATGGATTTCGGCAGTGGTACAAACTAATTGTCTACTGTAATTCCACTTCCAGTAATCAGGAGGAGTTGGAAAGATTCGAGTAATGGCAAATCGATGATTTATAGCAATTGAAAGAAAGCCGTGAGGATTTTGAAAAAATCTGCAGAATCCGGCAACTAGCATGGGGAATTCCATTTATCTCGAGCTGTATTGATCGAGATCGAACATTGAAATAAGGCAGGAGAATCGATCTATTTTAACATAAAATGTTGTGATAAATTAAATTGAAGAAAAGTGCACTGTAGAAGGTGATCTGGCAAAATCATTGGAACAAATTTGATAGAGGGTTTATGCTTGGGAGCGTGGAATCAAATGGAACACAATTATGGACAAATACTATCAATTCAATGATGGACATGGTAAGATATTTGCAGATTGAAGTTTAATATCTAGTTTGATTTACTGATAATTGCCCAATCGAATGTTTGTGAGAATGTTAAACAGTCAAAGAATTTATGGGACAGCAGAATCTGAGATGAAGAGTGTAAACGCAGAACAAACACTGAATTGGATGCATTGAATACCAGAGTCAGATTGTAGAGGCATTTGCATTTAAATTTATATATGGGTGTTGGTAAATACACTATGGCTTTCGATTAAAAGTGTGTCGATTGCTGAGTTGTAGTTTGAACTAGAGTTTTGAGAGGAACTAAAATTACTGACTTTTGAAATTGTGAATCAATATCACATACTTACAAAATTGAAGTGTATGTAATTGCCAGTAATCAGAATTTTTATATGGACAATTTTGATGTATTCATTTTAAAGTGGAGAAGAGTGCGATTCTGGGTATTGCAGGTTTAAGTCTGCGTCATTTTTGGTATCAAAGCTTGGCTCTGTTGAAATTGAATGTGTTTGTTTTCTGAATGAAGTTTAGTACGAGATTGCAGCTGTGAGGAAATCCATTCAAAGCAGAGGTGACAGCATCAGAAAGAGTGAAGACTGCAGCAATATAAATCAAGAAAAGCGAGAGAGAAGAACCTGATGCGTTCTTAAAAGCAGAATAAGGAAAGTCCTTAGGAGTGGCAGTGAACCTGTAGGATCCAACAAGAGATTGGACAAAGAGGACAATTGGAGTGTCTTCGAAAGAGAGGGTAAGAGATTGCAGAAGCCTAGAGAGAGCAAAGGTGTTGCTCAGGAGAAGATTCCAGATAGGGGATCGTGCTTACCAAAAGACTGAGTAAGGAGAGCTCAGTGAGGTAAGACTGCAGTAAGAAGGACTTACTGTTGCAGAGGCTTGTTGCAGAGGTGTAAGGAGCTCATGGAAAGAGAGGAACAGAAAATGACTACAGATAGTCATAGTGGAAGTTCACAAGGAAGCCACAGCAGAATGGAAGATGCCAAAGTAAATGGCATGAGTCAAGAAGACTTTGACCGAGAGAAAGCTGAGATAGATTTCCAGATTGGAATATTGATGAAGATGCTGCAGAAAAGTGTTTGGACCATGAGGAAACGAGTAAATTTGCCAAGGCTACGAGAAAGGAGAAATCAACAAGTGAAGTTAGAGATAGCAGAAGAATTGAGAAAGATTGAGCAGATGTTGAGTGCTCAAGAGGAATCAGAGAAACTCAGAGAAGCAGAGGTAGAATTGGAAGTTTCCATTTGTAAACCAGAACAAGGTGAAATGTTGGGAGAAGAGGATAATGAGAGGTCAGCTGAAGATCTCCTGGACTACTGGCAGAGTTCAGAACAATTCGAAGACATGGTGACAAAGGAGGCAGATCAGGCAATGAAGCCTTGTGATTTTGATTCTTATAGTTTGTGTATGTTTGCAGGATGTGTAGGGGGTGATGGACAGCCTCATGAAGTTGTCACCAGGAATGTAGATCTTGAGGTAAAGTATGATGGTGAATCCCTTTTAGAGGAAGAAGGCGTTGATCTATTGAAACAGAAGGAGTTCATAGATGAAATCTTGTTTGGTGTGAAACAATCATATGAGGTTGATATAAACCAGCAGTCTGAAGACAATTCCATAGTGGGACTACAAAAAGGTAAACCGATGAATTTGTTTAATGGAATTGATGAAAGATGCTTACAATATGATGATGTGGAAAGCAGGTCAACTCAGGAAGAATGCCAGGAAAAGAATGAAGCTGAGAAGGAAAATTGTGATGATCTACTGGAGAGATTTTACAAGGAGATAGAATTCTTGGAAAGATTACTCGAGGAACCCAAAGGAGAAACAAAGCCTACAGAACTTAATGGAGGAAAAGGTGTGGAAGACATCATTACTAAATATGATGCTGAAATCAGCGAAATTGAGCAGCGATTATATGAAGGTGAGAATGAATTTGAGGAAAACATTAAATTGCAAAAGTGTAGAAGTTGGCAGCAGAATCAAGAACCAGAAATGGGTCTGATAGTACAAAGAAAGATAAGTGAATATCGAAGGTACAGATGGAAACTGAAGAAAAGGGTGAAGTGGAAGCTATTGCAACAGAGGTGGAATAGTAAGCTGATGAATGAGTTCAGGAAACTAGAACAGATTCATATTGATTTGAAGTCACCGCAAGAAGGATCAGCTGAAATCCCAAAGATCTATGGTGGAGGATTGGTGCTTGAAGCATCAAAAGAAAATCGAAGGTATTGTATTTTGAAAACTAAAGGTTGTTGTGTGTTTGCAGGTCCTATCGATTTGAGGAAAGACAAATAATTATTGAAGATTGTTCAAGAAATGACTACTCATAGTCATATGCAGACTAAGGAGGATGGCAAAAGAATTTTTGAATTCAAAGGATACACTGAGTCATTGAAGATCATTGATCTTGAAGAAAGCCAGAGTGTAGGAGGATTAAAGACCGCTATTGCGGACAATGCAGCCAGTAAAGATGGTGCAGAACTTTTGAGAGAACTTCCAGATAAGATAGCAGATTTGTATAAGTCAAATCTTTTGATGAGGAAGCCAGTAAGGAATGAAGAATTGCAAATTAGAGTAAGCAAAACAACAGCGAAATATGAGAAAATGACAGTAGCAGATAGTGAGGCATTGCAGCACAAAGGCGAAAGACTTGAGGAACAAACAACAATAGCAGTAATCAAGGACAAACTATCAAACCAAGTATGGGATCCAGGAGGACACAAGCATGATATGCATGATTGGGAGATCATGGTTAATTTAAACTTTGGGAGTCTGATGCAGGAGCATCCAGACCCAGCCAGCAATGTGATGGAATGGTCACATGTTGTGGCTTCACAGGGTGAATTTCATTACTGTGTGTTAAAATCTAGTTTACTGAGGAGGTTGGATTCCTCAAATAATTTTTTATTGTAATAAATAGAAGATTAGCTTATTTTGGATTTTGAGATAGAGCTGTTTGTCTAGGTGTGCTTGGAAAACAACGGAATAGAAGAATTCTGTTCTTTCATGGAAAAATAGGAAACTCTGTTAGATAATTTAGGAGAATAAATAGAGGAAAAATTGTAATGAACTCTGGGGGATTTCTTTTTAGAGGAATTAGAGTTTGTGTGTCGCGGAGAGGAGAAGAGCGATACTGATGTGTGTATAGTTTGAGTGTGGAGCGGGAAGCTCAGATTAGTAGTAGTTTGTGTGTTTTAAAAGAAACAGTGCTCAGATTCTGTGATATTGTGACAGAGTGTATCAATGTGTTTTTTTTTATTTGGTTAACTTGGGGCAAAAGACAGAATCTCTGTTTCACTGTTATTTATGAATAAAATTAGTATTTGGTGTTTCAATGTATGATGGACTCATGAATATGATGTGTTTGTTTTCTTTGTGTAATGGCATAAACTGGTAGCAATCTGCGCAATTTGTTTTCCATGATTAAAGTAAGTCCAGAATAATTATATTGTGAGCTGGAACAGCCTTCAATACAACGTTTTGGTGGAAAACGATTCTACAGAATTTATGAGCAGATTTGATTAATATATTATGGTTATAAAACTCGGCGGATCCACATAACCACTGTATCTGAGTTCTGATTCTATGTAAATCGGCGGTGTTATCTAATCATATCAATTTCAATTGCAGTTGATGTCATATTGGTGTAAATCAGAGTTTGGAGTGCTTTAGAACCACGGAAGGGAAATTGATATTACTTCGGATTAGCAACCTACGATCTCTGATTGTAATTGCATCTGAAAGTGGAGATTCGCTTTTTATAGGAGTAATCGGGATTCGATTGTTAAGGAGTGACATCAATCACGGTGATTTGCACTCACTGACAAGAATATTGCATTGGCCTGTGTAAAGTATATCGGATCGGACTATTGAAACAACGATGGTTGGAGAGCACATTGAAGATTGCCGATTAGCGAAATGTATTGAAACATTAGAGCAAATCAGATCTAGGTATGGTCATATGTATAGAGTCTCTGTTTTAAAAGGCGTTCAAATTCTATTTTGATTCAATCAGAAGTTATTAAACCCAGATCTGGCATTGAAGTCGAAGTTCCAAAGCGGAGCTGTGCACTGGCGGTTCAATTAACAGTGTTGGAAGTCGATTCCAAATCCCTTAGCGCAGAAAGAGAGAAAGAAATGTGCGATGGATTTCGGCAGTGGTACAAACTAATTGTCTGCTGTAATTCCACTTCCAGCAATCAGGAGGAGTCAGAAAGATTCGAGTAATGGCAAATCGATGATTTGCAGCAATTGAAAGAAAGCCGTGAGGATTTTGAAAAAATCTGCAGAATCCGGCAACCAGCGTGGGGAATTCCATTTATCTCGAGCTGTATTGATCGGGATCGAACATTGAAAGAAGGCAGGAGAATCGATCTATTTTAGCATAAAACGCTGTGATAAATTAAATTGAAGAAAAGTGCACTGTAGAAGGTGATCTGGCAAAATCGTTGGAACATATTTGATAGAGGATCGATGCTTGGGAGCGTGGAATCAAATGGAACACAATTATGGACAAAGACTATCAATTCAATGATGGACATGGTAAGATATTTGCAGATCGAAGTTTAATATCTGGTTTGATTTACTGATAATTGCCCAATCGAATGTTTGTGAGAATGTTAAACAGTCAAAGAATTTATGGGACAGCAGAATCTGAGATGAAGAGTGTAAACACAGAACAAACACTGAATTGGATGCATTGAATACCAGAGTCAGATTGCAGAGGCATTTGCATTTAAATTTATATATGGGTGTTGGCAAATACACTATGGCTTTCGATTAAAAGTGTGTCGATTGCTGAGTTGTAGTTTGAACTAGAGTTTTGAGAGGAACTTAAATTACTGACTTGTGAAATTATGAATCAATATCACATACTTACAAAATTGAAGTGTATGTAATTGCCAGCAATCAGAATTTTTATATGGACAGTTTTGATGTATTCATTTTGAAGTGGAGAAGAATGCGATTCTGGGTATTGCAGGTTTAAGTCTGCGTCACAATGGGAGGGATTGGATTCTTTTAAATTAAGTGAATGATTTTAAAAGGTTAAAAATTTTAATAGTAAAATTTCTATTTATTACTGATTGAGTTATGGGATAATAGGTTAAAATGTTTAATAGGAAGGATTGGATTTTTTTTAATTAAGTGAATGATTTTAGAAGGTTGATGGACTGCTTGTTGGTTCCAATGACAATCTTCCTAGTTTGATTGCGATATCTTCTATATCTCCGGTTTGGTCTTTTTCCAATTCCCTGAGGTCATCAGTCATTAAATCTTCTCCTTGTGGAATAATGGAAGGCTAATAATTACTGTCACAAACTAATAATAATTCCCTTGCTGCAATTCAATATCTATTGACTGTCCTCATAGTTGAAACAAGACATATACATAATTGGCACACAAAATTTTAGAAGGCTCACACATTTGAGTATTATCAAAGCGCACCATATAATCGGTGAGCGCCCTGCACTTTACTGTTCTTGTAATTTATACAAACACGCACCGCCTTCCAACAAAATAACGCAACTCACACCATGTAATATTACCAACATACCCACTATGGAAACTACAGTGACAACGTATTGGAATTGTTATAGTGGACAGCGCACAGCGTGTTGGTAAACACCACAACCACGCCTTGTAATATTACAATTAACCGCTGTGGAAAATATAATTGCAGCGTATTCTGATTGTTTGGATAGCGCAGTGTATGGGAATTGGTTTCACAGCCACAGTCCCTGTAAATTGTTTATGTAATTACCACGGTTTATGTTAATTGTTACGGCATTCAACATTCAAATTTCCACCGCCTTCAATTGATCTTACATGCATACAATCACAAATCCAAAACAAACAGTATACGCACCGCTGGTAATTTAAAGCACACCCAATCTAGTATTAAAACCATCAACTTATGAACAGCGCGGAATAATCTTTTTTACACAGTTAAACAATATATCTTTTACACAAGTCCGCGTTCTCCTTCTCATCCAAGATACTCTGTTTTTTTCTTCTGAAGAGCTGCTAATACATTCAATTTTTCCCATTGTTTCATGCATAAAAAAAAAAAAAAATTCTAATTCTAGACTCTTACCTGAAAAGAAATCTTTCCTACCTGGCAACTGAGTTTTTCATCTTTTTCCTTCCTATCCCTAGCTGCCTTATTACAAAAGCAGTTACATATAGAAAGTAGCAATACATAGTAATCTTGGCTTTTCTTTGTTTTTTCCTCAACACTAATCTAGCATGCCTTATTCTATCTAGAAAAGATGGCATGTTCTATTTTCTAAATTTAACTAAAAAAACATAGAAAACAGCAGGCTAAGGATCCCACTCCTTGCCTGTATATTTTTTTTATTTTTTGTGGAATAAATCAGAAGATTTTCCTCTGAATCAGATGCTCCTGCATGAGACTCCTGAGGACAAAAATCTTCATGGGCTCCTGTCCATGAGCTGGTCTAAATATTTGCCCAGTTTCTGTAGAACATCTTCTGTAACCCAAGTAGCTTCAGTAATTGGTTGTCCTTTCCATTTGACCAGATACTGGAAGTATTCCCGTCTCCTTGTCTTCTTGTGCACCTGCTTGTCTAGAATTCTTTCTGGCTATAAATTCCTTGTTGTGGGCAGCTGTTTTACCCAATTAACTTCTGTAGTCCTTTGATCCTGTATTGTATCATCTGTAGCTTTATCTTCATATTTATACAAGTCTGCAACATTAAAAATTGGTGATATTCCCACACCAGGTGGCAATTCAATCTCATAAGCATTTGTAGAGAACTTCCTCAGTATCTTGCATGGTCCAATTTTCTTAGACTTCAACTTATTATATTCACCTTTTGGAAATCTCTCCTTCCTGAGATGTGTTAACACCAAGTCTCCAACTTCAAAATTCACTTCTCTTCTCTTCATGTCTGCTCTGGTTTTGTACTTGATGTTGCCATCTTGCAGCTGCTGTTTCACCTGTTCATGAATTGATTGCATCCTGGAAGCAAAGTCTTCACCTTCTGCATTCCTCATTTCTTCTTTCCCCAAATTTCTTAGTTCAGATATTCCTCTAGGATGCATTCCATAAACAATATGGAATGGGCTCTGTCCTGTACTCCTATTTGGCGAATCATTATATGCATACTCAACTTGCGGCAATACTTGATCCCATTGCTTTGGATGCTCTGCAGTAAGACTCCTCAAAAGATTGCCTAAACTTCTGTTTACAACTTCAGTCTGTCCATCCGTCTGAGGATGATAGGCCGAGCTGAAACTTAGCTTAGTTCCCAACTTCTTCCATAATGTTCTCCAAAAATGTCCCACGAACTTTGAGTCCCTGTTTGAAACAATGCTTTTGGGAAACCCATGCAATCTTACAATTTCTTTAAAAAACAAGTTAGCAATGTGAGAAGGATCACTAGTTTTATAACAGGGAATAAAGTGTGCCATTTTTGAAAATCTATCTACTACAACAAAGATTGAATCATACCCTCTTTGAGTTTTTGGCAATCCCAACAAAAAATCCATGCTTATCATATCCCAAGGCCTATTTGGGATGGGCAATGGAATATATAATCCGGTATCCTGGCTTCTTCCTTTTGCATACTGGCAAACCTTACAATTTCTTACATACTTCTCTACCTCAGATTTCATTCTTGGCCAGAAATAAAACCTGTTGAGCTGCTCCAAAGTCTTCTTTGTACCAAAATGACCTGCAAGTCCTCCACTATGCTTTTCTTTGATTAAATTTTTCCTCATCGAACAGACTGGTATGCACAACTGATTTTTCCTGAATAACAAACCATCCTGTAGAAAATAATCCAACCACTTGCTCCTATCTGCCAAAGCTGGATTCCTGCAAGCTTCAAATGCCTCTTTAAAATCTGAATCATTTTCGTATAACTCCTTGAGAAAATCAAAACCCACCACTTGGATTTGACTTTCCTGCAACAAAACATTCCTTCTACTTAAGGCATCTGCAACTTTGTTTGATTGTCCAGTTATATGATTCAACACAAAATGAAAGCTTTGAAGATATTCCACCCATTTAGCATGTCTCTGGCTGAGCTTTGGTTGTTGCATGATAAACTGCAAAGCATGGTTATCTGAATAGAGAATAAATTCTTTTGACATCAAATAATGTCGCCACTTCTTTAATGCATGCACAACTGCATAAAACTCCTTATCATAAGAAGAATATTTCCTTTTTGCATCATTTATCTTTTCACTGAAATAAGATATCGGTCTATCTTCTTGGCTCAACACTCCTCCAATTGCTTCTGCGCTGGCATCACACTTAACTTGAAAGGTTTTGTTAAAATCAAGAAGAACCAAAACAGGCTTTTCAGTTACTTTCTTCTTTAACAGCTGAAAATTTCTCTTTGCTTCAACAGTCCACTTAAATGGTTGTTTATCTTTCTTTACGGTCTCAATAATAGGTGCATTAATCTTACTAAAATTCTTAATGAATTTTTTGTAAAAACTAGCAAGACCATGAAAACTCCTTACCTCAAAAGCACTTTTGGGTGAAGGCCACTCCACAATTGCTTTGATCTTTTCTGGATCCATCTTTAATCCTTCAGCTGAAATCACAAATCCCAAGTACACCAACTCTTCTTTCAGGAATAAACATTTCTTCAGGTTCAACAATAATTTTTCCTGCTGTAGCTTCTGCAGGACATAATTTAAATGCCTCAAGTGCTCCTCCTTATACCTGCTATAGACTAATATATCTTCCAGATATACTATTACAAATTTACCAATGAATTCTTTAAGAACTTCATTCATAAGTCTCATGAATGTACTTGGTGCATTGGACAACCCAAAAGGCATCACTCTCCATTCATATAACCCCTCATTGGTCTTAAAAGCGGTTTTCCACTCATCCCCTTCTCTTATCCTTATTTGATGATACCCGCTTTTAAGATCTAATTTGGAAAAATATTTTGCACCAGACAAGCAATCCATTAAGTCTTCAATTCTGGGTAGCGGAAATCTGTACCTGATTATGATCTTATTAATGGCTCTTGAATCTGTACAAATTCTCCAGCCTCCATCTTTCTTTGGGCTCAACACTGTTGGCACCGCACAAGGACTCAAGCTTTCTTTGATTAACCCCTTGTCAAGCAATTCTTGCACCTGTTTCTTGATTTCTTCATTTTCTGCAGGAGTCATTCTATATGCTGCTTTGTTAGGCAAGCTTGCTCCAGGAATTAAATCTATATGATGACTAATTCTTCGGATGGGCGGTAACTCATTAGGCAAGTCATCAACAATAATATCATAATAACTCTCCAAAATTTCTTGAATTTCAATGGGTAAATCATAAACTTTGGTGGAAGTCATGATTACCTTGGGCTTGCAAATTACAGCATAGCTTACCTCACCTTCTTTCATCTGCTTCAAATACTCCTTTCCTCCAAGTAGCAGAGTTTTTGGATCTGTCTTCTGTCCTGGTCCGCCTTCTTCTGGTAGAGGCAGTAATGTATGATTAACACCATCTTTCTCAAACTTGTAGGTGTTTCTTTTTCCATCATGCATGGCTCCTCTGTCATATTTCCAAGTCCTCCCCAGCAATATGTGACACACATCCATAGGCATCACATCCCAAACAACTTTATCTTTGTACCTGCCCACTTGAAATTCTAATTCACACTGTTCACTTACCAGTAGCTGATGTCCCTTTTGTAACCATGACACCTTATACGGTGTTGGGTGCCTCCTTGTTTTCAGCTTCAATTTCTCTACTACTTCTGTAGAAACCAAGTTATCAGTGCTGCCAGTATTAATGATCATCTGGTAACATTTCCCTTGAACTTTGCATACTGTCCTGAATAAAGTTTTCCTTTGTGGCGGTTCAGTCACCTCCTTTGCTGATTTAATCAAAACTTTGTTAAGTACCAGAGATTCTCCTTTCTCTGGTGTGTTTTCCTCTTCTGGTACTGCTGTCACTGGTGCTTCTCCCTCAGCTGGAGCAACAATTGCATTTCTCTGCCTTACTTCTGCATTCTCTGGACACTCAAAAGCTCCGTGTCCCGGTTTGTTACACCAGTAACATCTTATTTCTATGCCTCTTCCTCTGTCTCCTCTTCCTCTGGAAAAAATCCCTCTGTCTCTTGCATCACCTCCTCTGGATGCATGTAGGGTTGAGCTACTGCTAGCTCCATCTTTAGGTGCTGTAGACCTTCCTCTACCACCTTGACTTCCTTTCCCTTTGAAAGTCCCTCTCTCCCTGACAGACTGCTTCCTCATGAGCTTTTCTTCAGCCTTCAGTGCAATCTGATAGGCTTCCTCTACTGTTTTTGGAGACAGTAAACTTATTTCGTCCTGAATGTCCATTCCGAGGCCATTCATATATCTAGCCACTTTTTCATCTGTGTCTTGGGCTTCTCCAGCTCTTATACTCACCTTATAGAACTCTTCTGTATACTCTTTTACTGCCAAAGCTCTCTGCCTGATATTTTTCATTTGCCTAAACAATGTCTGTTGGTAGTTACTGGGCAAAAATTTACCTTTTAGCTTTGCTACCATCCTGCTCCAATTCTTGATTGGATGCTTGCCCAGTCTCCTCCTTTCCGCCTGCACACCATCCCACCAGAGCGCTGCATGGCCTACTAATTTGGTGACAGCAAACTTTACTTTCTTCTCATCTTCCATTTCTTCATAATCGAAGAATTTCTCCATGCCATTAATCCAGTCGATCAGTTCTTCTGGATTTAGTCCTCCTTGATATACTGGTACTAACTGGTTCCATGGCCTGACTGTAGATTTCATCACTGACTGAAAGATCTTCATCTCAGGAGAAATCTCTACCGCTTCCACCTCAGTAGCTTCAGCTTCGGTTTCACTCACGTCTCCATCATCTATATTCCTGCCAGAGGTTAGCACATCCAACCTAGCTCGCAGCTCCTCTACATCTTCCCTCAATTCGACATTCTCAACATGCTGTCCTCTTCCACCACATCCACGTCCTCGTCCTCTTCCAACCCTGAAAGCCATCCTTCTATTGCTCCTGAGATTTAATTCAACGCCAATTGCTGGCTCTGATACCACTAATGATGGACTGCTTGCTGGTTCTAATGACAATCTTCCTAGTTTGATTGCAATATCTTCTATGTCTTAGGTTTGGTCTCTTGTCAACTCCCTAAGATCATCAGTCATTAAATCTACAACTTGTGCAATAATGGGAGCCTTGTAATTGCTGTCAAAAATTACTAATACTTCCGCCTTGCTACAACATTGAAATTCATTCACCATTCTCATGAATGAAAACAGGTATATAGAATTGGGCGCACATAACTCTTGAAGGCACACACATTGAATAGTATAACAACACACCATATGATGGCGAGCGCACAACAGTTTTGTAACTTATACAAAACACCAACACACTGTATGATGGTGAGCACATAACATTTAAACAGAACTTTTGTAACGTTATACCATACACCGCACAACCTTCTAATAAGCAACACAACTCACACCCACGCTATTAATCATTAACCAATAAACACTATCGAAATTATGGCTGCAGCGTATTGAAGTTTTGTTGGATAGCGCAATGAACACGGGTTGTTTAAACTGCCACGGTATACATTAATTAACACAACCTCCCAATGGAACCGCCACAGCATTCCAATTAAATTCTACAGGCATACATACATAGAATTGACAGTATACGCACCGCGGGTTTTGTAAAACACCTCCAAATCCTTTTTATTCAATCATAAAAAAATTATCAACAACGCGGAAGAATTACACAGCTAACTACATACAATTCCGCACTCCCATTCTCTATCCAAGACACTCTGTTTTTTCTCCTTGGAGAGCTACGAATACATTCATTTTTTTCCCATTTTTCATGCATAAAATTTCTAATTCTAGACTTTTACCTGAAAGGAAATCTTTCCTACTTGGCAGCTGAGTTTTACATCTTTTTCCTTCTTAACCATAGCTGCCTTATTACAAAAGCAGTCACATATAGAAAGTAGCAATACATAGTAACTTAGCTTTTCTCTGTTTTTTCCATAACACTAATCTAGCATGCCTTATTCTATCTAGAAAAGATGGCATGTTTTATTCCTTATCTATTTTCTAAATTTAACTAAAAAAACATAGAAACATCAGGCTAAGGATCCCACTCCTTGCTTGTAGATTTTTTTGATTTTTTGTGGAATAAATCAGAAGATTTTTCCTCTGAATCAGATGCTCCTGCATCATTTCTGCTCAGGAGCGGGACAGTGAATATGGGGGAGGAGCTGGAAGCCTGAGGGAGGATGATGAAAGAAAGGGGAGATCACTGTAGCAATGAAACATACGACGGGTTAGAGTTAATAGAGAGACAGTAAAAGAAAGCACCCGAGTTTACCACAGTGGGAGGTCGGCCTCCACTCGCTGGATGTGTGCGCGCGGCTTCAGGAGTGAACCTGCTCTGGAAGAGGCTTGAAATAGAGACTGCCGGAGCCTTGATCGCTGTGTGAATGAAGGGAGATGAGCTGCTAGATTTATAGGGTGAAGAGGGCCTTAGCTGAGAATTCGAACAAAGAGAGTTCCAGTCCTTGAGATGACTGAGGTCCCTGGCGTAGATTTGGTTGCTGTCGAGGGAGATATTGAAGTGCAGATCAACTGAATGAAGTCTGTGAATGGCGGCGGGGGTCATGTGAAGCTCGGGTTCCTACCTGAGTGAATTGATAGAAGTGTAATCGGGTGCATGGACCGGAGAGGTGAAGATCTCTGTGGTGCAGTCGAGGAGATTTGGCAGAGGATATGAGAGCTTGGGGATATTCGAGTTTCGGGAAGAGGGAGGGCTGAAGTGACCCAGATTCAGAGGAGGGAGGGTGGGGTAGGACAGATTAAGGGATTGGTTTGTCATAGGTAAAATCATTCTCTTTGACTTGGCCTACCGCCCTGCTGGATGCCTTGTTGGCTTGATGGTCCGCCTCAGTGTTGTTACTTCTCAGCACATGTTTGAAAGTGGCCCCTGTAATATCTCTAATGTTGTCTGTGATCCCGTTTTTGATGTTGTTCAGCGCTATTTGCTTGAAATCGCCCCCTGAAACCATGGCAGCTATAATGATAGCTGAGTCGCCCAGAATGATTGGATTTTGTATTCCTAGTCTCTTCGGGATTGAGGTACCCAGGAAGAGGCTGTAAGCCTCGGCCTTGTTGTTGGTCATGTTGCCCAAGCCCCATTCGTAAGTCACTATAACTTTGCCCTGATGATCCTTGATAACTCTTCCTGCGCCTGCCTTTCCCGGGTTGTTTTTGGATGCCCCGTCGAACTGGAGGGTAGGCCTCTTTTGGTTTAGTATCCATTCAGTGACTTCCTCATTAGAACCTCTGAGCTTCCACTCCAATTTTTGGCCTAAGTTGAAGGTGGTGTGGTTTCTTGTATCCAGGCTAAGACTGAATTTGCTGATCCATTCGATCTCCCTTTTGTTCCAGCTTTCTTGATCTGGTTGGGACATTCCATTGACACTTATAGTCTCAGAGATGAGCGCTATTTTTTTTGCCAAGGTGCTGGAGATGCTGGGCTTCCTATTGTTGAAAATGCATTTGTTCTGAGTGATCCAGATTTGCCAGCAGAGAGTGGAGGGAATGCTGTTCCACACTCTTTTGATGACATTCTTGTTTTTCTTGGGATAAGGGTAGCAGTTCCCCCAATTTTTTTGAAGAGTGGTGATCTGGTCGGGCATTTCTCCTCTACTTAGGGGACTAATGATGAGCTTCCAACAACTTTGTGCAAAGGGGCATTCAAGAAAAAGGTGGAGGCTGCTTTCTTCAGATGCTCGGCAAAGACAACATATAGAGGGACCTAGGATGCCTCTTTTCCTGAGATTTTCAGCTGTGAGGATTTTGCCTTTGAGGAGAGTCCAGTTGAAAAACTTAACCTTCGGGAGACAGTCTGATTTCCAAACCACTTTATGGAGAGTCCAATTATTGATGACCATGGCGTTCTGAAGGATCTTGTAGCCTTCTTTGACTGTGTAATTTCCTCTGTTGGGGTCCCAAACAAATCTGTCCTCAGTCAAGTTGTTTGTAGGAGCCGAACTCGATAAGGATAGTTTGAGCTCAGTCCAGAGATCCCTGAGATTATTTGGGGGAGAGAGGTGCTTCCAGTCCTGCCAGCTGTTTTGATCCCAAGTGGAGATATCATATAGGGAATTTAATCTTTTTGCCTCCAACCAAATTTGAAGAGGTCTGAGATTTTGAGTTAAATTCCTTGGTTCTGATCCCATGATTCGATCTGTCCAGATGTTGATATCTCTTCCACTTCCCGGAGATCTGGAGATGTAATTTCTGAATTGGGGGAGGGATTTTTTAATGAGCTTCCAAACTGGAGTGCACTGCCTATCTACAATTGGTTCTGAGAGGATGTTGGAATTAGGGTCATTCAGATACTTCCTTTTGATGACTTCTGTCCACCAAGCGCCTTTCCCGTTGAGGATTCTCCAAATTAGTTTGAAACCCATCGCCATGTTGGATAATCTTGGTATTTTTATTCCTAATCCTCCTTTTTCAAACGTGAGGATGACTTGATCCCATTTGACTAAACTGAACTTTTTGGAGTCCTGCCTTCTGCCCTGCCATAGGAAGCTTCTTATAATTATTTCCATATGTTTATGGGTGCTTGCAGGAGCTAGGGTGACTGCAAATTGATAAATGGGGAGAGCAGAGAGAATGGCTTTGATGAGGATAGTTCTTCTAGCCAGGTTGAGCCAAGTCATTCCCCAACTCTGGAGTTTTCCTCTCAATTTTTCTATGAGTTTCACCCAGATTTCTGTCTTGACCGAATTTTTGGCCAGCGGCAGTCCCAGGTACATGAAGTAGCTCTAGTTCCTTTGAGGTGGAATGTCAAGAATCGAAGAGAGCCTTTGGATGATTTGCTAGGGGACATTCCAAGTGTAAATCATGCATTTTTTGTTGTTGAGCTTTCCTCCAGACGCTAATAGGAAGGAGTCTAGCATTTTATTGAATCTTTTGGCCATAAAACTGGAGGCTCCCCCAATTAGGAGAGTATCATCTGCAAATAGCGAATGATTTATCCCCTTAGTTCCTCTTACTATACTGATTCATGTGATTTCTTTTTGCCTTCAAAGATTTTCCAAATGTATGCTCAACGTTTCAACCATGATGATGTATAGGAAGGGGGAGAGGGGGCAGCCCTGTCTCAGTCCCCTAGTGCTTCTGAAGTAGTTGCTTGGTCTGCCATTAATCAGAGGAGCTGTCCAGGGATAAGTAATGCACTCCATGATAATGCTGATGAAATTGTTGGATATCCCAAATTTCCTGAGGACTTCCTTCAGGAAGTGGTGGTTGACCCTGTCGAAGGTGTTTGCCATGTCTAATTTGATGATCATGCCCCTTTCCTTCCTGCTTATGCTGCTGTGAAGTTCCTCTTGGATAAGAATTACATTATCCGTGATTTGCCTGCTTGGAACAAAGCCCCCTTGATTCTCTGATATGAGGGAGGGAAGAAGGTTTTTTAGCCTGTTAGCAAGGATTTTGGTAATGATTTTGTAAGAGACATTACACAGGGAGATTGGGCAGAAACGATCAAAGGATAGGGTATTAGGATCCTTGGGAATGAGGGCTAGATGGGAGGATTTGATGCTGTTCCCCATTTTGCACTTTAAGAAGACATTTTTCACAATCCTTATGAAGTCTTTCTTGATGGTCTCCCAGTGGTTTCTGTAGAAGGCCAGAGTAAACCCGTCTGGGCCTGGAGCTTTGTCTTGCTGCATACTAAAAACAGACCACTTAATTTCCTCTTTCGTGAACTCTTGATCCAGCTCTCTGTTTTGCGAGTTTGAGATTTTGTTTTGAATTGGGCTTAGAAACTCCGCATTGTCCTAAGGCTGGGGGTCTGCGGATAAAAGGGATTTGTAGTGTCTGTAGGCTGCCTCTTTGATTTCTTCCTGATCCCTTATCTCTTTCCCTTCCACCATGATTCTCTCTATTTGGTTCCCTGCGCGTCTTAGTTTCAGGCTGTTATGAAAAAAGGATGTGTTTTTGTCTCCAGCTTTGAGCCAAAGACACCGAGATTTTTGTCTTTGTTCTTCTTCTTCCATCCTATTTTTCCTGTATAATTCCTTATACAATTCAGTTTCTTTGGCTTGGTCCTCCTCTGTGTACTGGATTCTCTCCTTTTCCTGGTTCAATTGCTCTAGGTGATTGTGGAGGTCTGTTCTTTTTTTGTTTTCCTCTGCTGCGTAGTTTCTTGCCCACTGTTTAACAACTGACCTGAGATATTTAAGCTTGGTTTCCCAAATGTAATGGGGCGAGGCAATGACTTCCTTTGCCCACTACTCCTAAATTAGGTGTTGAAATTCTTCTTTGCTGTCCCAAGCTTTGTTGTATTTAAAAGGGAGAGGCCCCATGATCCTTCCCTTATCAAGAGTCAGGGCCACGGGTTTATGGTTTGAGGTGTAGCCTTGAATGATTTTGCTTTTGATGTTGGGGAAGCTTGCAACTATTCCTTCTTGAACAAGGATTCTGTCTAGTCTCTCTTTTATGTTGTTGTTGCCAATTCTCTTGTTTCTCCAGGTGAGCCTCCCATTTTGCGGAGGGATATCCACAAGATTATGGGTTTGGATTATGGCTTCTAGGGAATCTCTTGATGGATCTGCATAGAAATTTCCTCCTAGTTTCTCATCAGCATTCCTTACTAGATTTAAGTCTCCTCCAAGGAAAATGTTCCTTCCTTGAACTGAAAGGAGGTCTGTAGTTATTGTGTCCCAGCATGTGGCTTTATCCCTATAATGGTTTGGGGCGTAGATGTTATAGATAGTATAGTCCTCTTTTGAGGCTTTGTTCTGAATGTCGATTCTTACCCACCAGCTATGAGTGTTTTGATTTATGAGTTCCCATTTATTTTTGTTCCACATGGTTCCTATACCTCCTGATGCGCCAACTGCACTTATTGCTGCGCCTGTATAATTTTTGCTTTTTTTTGTGTGATTTTGGAATTCTTGGTCTGAGATTTTGGTCTCCTGGAGGAGGAGAAGATCTGGCTGCTCGAATTTAAGAAGATCCCGGACTGCATTTTCTTTTAGGGAGGAGCCCATCCCCCTACAATTCTAGGAGACCAAGATCATTATTTACCGTGTTTGGTGTGGGTCCCGCTCTTCTCTTTCATCTTTTCCCCACTTCCTTTTGATCTGTCTAGGAAGGTGTCCATTGGTTGCTGCGGTCCAGTGGCCATTTCTTTAGCTGCATTTTCATCCCTGATTTCCTTATTGGACTTTCTGCTTACTTTTCTGGGGGGGTCAGAGGAGAGGTTGTTTTCTTTTGTTTTGTTTCTGGTTAAGATTCGATCCACAGTTGGCGGAGGGGAGGGCTGAGGAAGGGAGAGGGGGGAGGAGGATACAAGAGCGTTGCCTCTGGGAGAGGGGGGGGGGATATGGGGTCCTCAGTTGACAGGGATTCGAAGGGGTTAGAAGATGAGGGGAAAGGAGGGGCTGAGCTAGATGGATGAGAAGGGAGGGAGGAGTTTTTCAGGGGGACCCTTGAGCTTGGGCCGGGAGGGGGGTTGGGTTTTTTCTTTTTGACTTGTTCCCATTCACCTTCAGAGATTTCAATATTTCATTCAAATTCATTTGTTTTTGATTTACTACATCTATTTGCGAAGTGCCCATACTCATGACATACCTTGCACTTGAAGGGCAGCTGCTCGTAGTCCACTTGCTGTATGTGCATCCACTGATCGACTTTGATTTTGATGGCTTCCGGCAGTCCTTTCCCTAGATCGAATTCAATACATAGTAACTTAGCTTTTCTCTGTTTTTTCCATAACACTAATCTAGCATGCCTTATTCTATCTAGAAAAGATGACATGTTTTATTCCTTATCTATTTTCTAAATTTAACTAAAAAAACATAGAAACAACAGGCTAAGGATCCCACTCCTTGCCTGTAGATTTTTTTGATTTTTTGTGGAATAAATCAGAAGATTTTTCCTCTGAATCAGATGCTCCTGCATCATTTCTGCTAAGGAGCGGGACAGTGAAGATGGGGGAGGAGCTGGAAACCTGAGGGAGGATGATGAAAGAAAGGGGAGATCACTGTAGCAATGAAACATACGACGGGTTAGAGTTAATAGAGAGACAGTAAAAGAAAGCACCCGAGTTTACCACAGTGGGAGGTCGGCCTCCACTCGCTGGATGTGTGCGCGCGGCTTCAGGAGAGAACCTGCTCTGGAAGAGGCCTGAAATAGAGACTGCCGGAGCCTTGATCGCTGTGTGAATGAAGGGAGAGGAGCTGCTAGATTTATAGGGTGAAGAGGGCCTTAGCTGAGAATTTGAACAAAGAGAGTTCCAGTCCTTGAGATGACTGAGGTGCCTGGCGTAGATTTGGTTGCTGTCGAGGGAGATATTGAAGCGTAGATCAACTGAATGAAGTCTGTGAATGGCAGCGGGGGTCATGTGAAGCTCGGTCTCCTACCTGAGTGAATTGATAGAAGTGTAATCGGGTGCGTGGACCGGAGAGGTGAAGATCTCTGTGGTGCAGTCGAGGAGATTTGGCAGAGGATATGAGAGCTTGGGGATATTCGAGTTTCGGGAAGAGGGAGGGCTGAAGTGACCCAGATTCAGAGGAGGGAGGGTGTGGTAGGACAGATTAAGGGATTGGTTTGTCATAGGTAAAATCATTCTCTCTGACTTGGCCTACCGCCCTGCTGGATGCCTTGTTGGCTTGATGGTTCGCCTCAGTGTTGTTACTTCTCAGCACATGTTTGAAAGTGGCCCCTGTAATATCTCTAATGTTGTCTGTGATCCTGTTTTTGATGTTGTTCAGCGCTATTTGCTTGAAATCGCCCCCTGAAACCATGGTAGCTATAATGATAGCTGAGTCGCCCAGAATGATTGGATTTTGTATTCCTAGTCTCTTCAGGATTGAGGTACCCAGGAAGAGGCTGTAAGCCTCGGCCTTGTTGTTGGTCATGTTGCCCAAGCCCCATTCGTAAGTCACTATAACTTTGCCCTGATGATCCTTGATAACTCCTCCTGCGCCTGCCTTTCCCGGGTTGTTTTTGGATGCCCCGTCGAACTGGAGGGTAGGCCTCTTTTGGTTTAGTATCCATTCAGTGACTTCCTCATTAGAACCTCTGAGCTTCCACTCCTTCGATTTCTGGCCTAAGTTGAAGGTGGTGTGGTTTCTTGTATCCAGGCTGAGACTGAATTTGCTGATCCATTCGATCTCCCTTTTGTTCTAGCTTTCTTGATCTGGTTGGGACATTCCATTGGCACTTATAGTCTTAGAGAGGAGCGCTATTGTTTTTGCCAAGGTGCTGGAGATGCTGGGCTTCCTATTGTTGAAAATGCATTTGTTCTGAGTGATCCAGATTTGCCAGCAGAGAGTGGAGGGAATGATGTTCCAAACTCTTTTGATGACATTCTTGTTTTTCTTGGGATAAGGGTAGCAGTTCCCCCAATTTGTTTGAAGAGTGGTGATCTGGTCGGGCATTTCTCCTCTACTTAGGGGAATAATGATGAGCTTCCAGCAACTTTGTGCAAAGGGGCATTCAAGAAAAAGGTGGAGGCTGCTTTCTTCAGATGCTCGGCAAAGACAACATATAGAGGGACCTAGGATGCCTCTTTTCCGGAGATTTTCAGCTGTGAGGATTTTGCCTTTGAGGAGAGTCCAATTGAAAAACTTAACCTTCGGGAGACAGTCTAATTTCCAAACCACTTTATGGAGAGTCCAATTATTGATGACCGTGGCGTTCTGAAGGATCTTGTAGCCTTCTTTGACTGTGTAATTTCCTCCGTTGGGGTCCCAAACAAATCTGTCCTCAGTCAAGTTGTTTGTAGGAGCCGAACCCGATAAGGATAGTTTGAGCTCAGTCCAGAGATCCCTGAGATTGTTTGGGGGAGAGAGGTGCTTCCAGTCCTGCCAGCTGTTTTGATCCCAAGTGGAGATATCATATAGGGAATTTAATCTTTTTGCCTCCAACCAAATTTGAAGAGGTCTGAGATTTTGAGTTAAATTCCTTGGTTCTGATCCCATGATTCGATCTGTCCAGATGTTGATATCTCTTCCACTTCCCGGAGCTCTAGAGATGTAATTTCTGAATTGGGGGAGGGATTTTTTAATGAGCTTCCAAACTGGAGTGCACTGCCTATCTACAATTGGTTCTGAGAGGATGTTGGAATTAGGGTCATTCAGATAATTCCTTTTCATGACTTCTGTCCACCAAGCGCCTTTCCCGTTGAGGATTCTCCAAATTAGTTTGAAACCCATCACCATGTTGGATAATCTTGGTATTTTTATTCCTAATCCTCCTTTTTCAAACGGGAGGATGACCTGATCCCATTTGACTAGACTGAACTTTTTGGAGTCCTGCCTTCCGCCCTGCCATAGGAAGCTTCTTATAATTATTTCCATATGTTTATGGGTGCTTGCAGGAGCTAGGGTGACTGCAAATTGATAAATGGGGAGAGCAGAGAGAATGGCTTTGATGAGGATAGTTCTTCCAGCCAGGTTGAGCCAAGTCATTCCCCAGCTCTGGAGTTTTCCTCTCAATTTTTCTATGAGTTTCACCCAGATTTCTGTCTTGACCGAATCTTTGGCCAGCGGCAGTCCCAAGTACATGAAGTAGCTCCAGTTCCTTTGAGTTGGAATGTCAAGAATCGAAGAGAGTCTTTGCTTGGTCTGCCATTAATCAGAGGAGCTGTCCAGGGATAAGTAATGCACTCCATGATAATGCTGATGAAATTGTTGGATATCCCAAATTTCCTCAGGACTTCCTTCAGGAAGTGGTGGTTGACCCTGTCGAAGGTGTTTTCCATGTCTGATGATCATGCCCCTTTCCTTCCTGCTTATGCTGCTGTGAAGTTCCTCTTGGATAAGAATTACATTATCCGTGATTTTCCTGCTTGGAACAAAGCCCCCTTGATTCTCTGATATGAGGGAGGGAAGAAGGTTTTTTAGCCTGTTAGCAAGGATTTTGGTAATGATTTTGTAAGAGACATTACACAGGGAGATTGGGTGGAAACGATCAAAGGATAGGGGATTAGGATCCTTGGGAATGAGGGCTAGATGGGAGGATTTGATGCTGTTCCCCATTTTGCACTTTAAGAAGACATTTTTCACCATCCTTATTAAGTCTTTCTTGATGGTCTCCCAGTGGTTTCTGTAGAAGGCCAGAGTAAACCCGTCTGGGCCTGGAGCTTTGTCTTGCTGCATACTAAAAACAGACCACTTAATTTCCTCTTCTGTGAACTCTTGATCCAACTCTCTGTTTTGCGAGTCTGAGATTTTGTTTTGAATTGGGCTTAGAAACTCCGCATTGTCCTAAGGCTGGGGGTCTGCGGATAAAAGGGATTTGTAGTGTCTGTAGGCTGCCTCTTTGATTTCTTCCTGATCCCTTATCTCTTTCCCTTCCACCATGATTCTCTCTATTTGGTTCCCTGCGCGTCTTAGTTTCAGGCTGTTATGAAAAAAGGATGTGTTTTTGTCTCCAGCTTTGAGCCAAAGACACCGAGATTTTTGTCTTTGTTCTTCTTCTTCCATCCTATTTTTCCTGTATAATTCCTTATACAATTCAGTTTCTTTGGCTTGGTCCTCCTCTGTGTACTGGATTCTCTCCTTTTCCTGGTTCCATTGCTCTAGTTGATTGTGGAGGTCTGTTCTTTTTTTGTTTTCCTCTGCTGCGTAGTTTCTTGCCCACTGTTTAACAACTGACCTGAGAGATTTAAGCTTGGTTTCCCAAATGTAATGCGGCGAGCCAATGACTTCCTTTGCCCACTGCTCCTAAATTAGGTGTTGAAATTCTTCTTTGCTGTCCCAAGCTTTGTTGTATTTAAAAGGGAGAGGCCCCATGATCCTTCCCTTATCAAGAGTCAGGGCCACGGGTTTATGGTCTGAGGTGTAGCCTTGAATGATTTTGCTTTTGATGTTGGGGAAGCTTGCAACTATTCCTTCTTGAACAAGGATTCTGTCTAGTCTCTCTTTTATGTTGTTGTTGCCAATTCTCTTGTTTCTCCAGGTGAACCTCCCTTTTGCGGAGGGATATCCACAAGATTATGGGTTTGGATTATGGCTTCTAGGGAATCTCTTGATGGATCTGCATAGAAATTTCCTCCTAGTTTCTCATCAGCATTCCTTACTATATTTAAGTCTCCTCCAAGGAAAATGTTCCTTCCTTGAACTGAAAGGATAGTATAGTCCTCTTTTGAGGCTTTGTTCTGAATGTCGATTCTTACCCACTAGCTATGAGTGTTTTGATTTATGAGTTCCCATTTATTTTGTTCCACATGGTTCCTATACCTCCTGATGCGCCAGCTGCACTTATTGCTGTGCCTGTATAATTTTTGCTTTTTTTGTGTGATTTTGGAATTCTTGGTCTGAGATTTTGGTCTCCTGGAGGAGGAGAAGATCTGGCTGCTCGAATTTAAGAAGATCCCGGACTGCATTTGATTTTAGGGAGGAGCCCATCCCCCTACAATTCCAGGAGACCAAGATCATTATTTACCGTGTTTGGTGTGGGTTCCGCTCTTCTCTTTCATCTTTTCCCCGCTTCCTTTTGATCTGTCTAGGAAGGTGTCCATTGGTTGTTGCGGTCCAGTGGCCATTTCTTTAGCTGCATTTTCATCCCTGATTTCCTTATTGGACTTCCTGCCTACTTTTCTGGGAGGGTCAGAGGAGAGGTTGTTTTCTTTTGTTTTGTTTCTGGTTAAGATTCGATCCACAGTTGGCGGAGGGGAGGGCTGAGGAAGGGAGAGGGGGGAGGAGATACAAGAGCGTTTCCTCTGGGAGAGGGGGGGGATATGGGGTCCTCAGTTGACAGGGATTCGAAGGGGTTAGAAGATGAGGGGAAAGGAGGGGCTGAGCTAGATGGATGAGAAGGGAGGGAGGAGTTTTCCAGGGGGACCATTGAGCTTGGGCCGGGAGGGGGGTTGGGTTTTTTCGTTTTGACTTGTTCCCATTCACTTTCAGAGATTTCAATATTTCCTTCATATTCATTTGTTTTTGATTTACTACATCTATTTGCGAAGTGCCCATACTCATGACATACCTTGCACTTGAAGGGCAGCTGCTCGTAGTCCACTTGCTGTATGTGCATCCACTGATTGACTTTGATTTTGATGGCTTCCGACAGTCCTTTCCCTAGATCGACTTCAACACAAATCCTCGCACAAGCATGCATGTTCTCTTTTGGTTCAGATCTGTCTATGAATTTGCCAACAGCGTTCCCGATAGCCTTGAATGACTCGTCTCCCCAACAGTGAAGCGGCAGATGGGGCAGGCAGACCCAGATAGGGACTGCTTTGGGGACGTCCATCTCCGGGTCGAAGTCTGTAGTCCATCTATTCAGGTAAAGGCCCCGAGAGTCCATAAAATAGGGGCCATTTCTGAAAATAAGGTTCCCATCCTCCTTTGATTCAAATAATAAGGTGTAGAAGCCTCTACCACAAAATCTGATTGCGATTTTCCCTTGCACTATCGAGTTCTAGTTACGTTCGACCCATCTTTGAACTGATATAGGAGAGGGCCAGAGTCTCGTGAACTGTCCGACCAGGCCTCTTTCTGCTAGAGAGATTGCAGCTTTCCTCGGGAGGGAAGGAGGAAGGGAAACTTCTGGGATTTCATCTAATTTCTTGATGAACTTGGAAGCTGAAGGGCGGATTTTTCCTGTTGCATTCTCAGGGATGAGAGAAGCAAACTGTTTGTCGAAATCATCTGAATCCGAGGGCTGGGGGTTCGATTCCGCCATTGGAGAGCCAGATCGAAGGAGGAGCGAGGATGGAGGGGGCTGCCGGAGAGGAGCCCCGGAGCTGAAGCTGAGTAGGAGGCCCAGGCAGGAGGGCGAGAAGCAGGAGCCCAACAGCTAAGGATCTCGGGCCTAGCAGCGGGGCTGCCAGGCGCAGAGCTAAGGTGCAGCAGAAGCAGGAACCCTAGTCAAAGCCAGGGCGCGCGCGCGATCCTATCTCCTGTCGAAATATTTTATAATAGTTAACATCCAAAACATAT
>APFE030608871.1:0-34561 GCA_000404065.3 Pinus taeda | reverse complement strand
TTTTTTTGTTTCCCGTTTTTACGTTTACTCACAGGATATGGAAATATATATTTATACGGGAATTTTGTAACTATATTGCATATACATTGTTCAACTTAAATTCATGCTATGATGTCAATATTCTAACCATTATCGATATCAATGGTTGGGTTTACATACATTAACTAGTTCATGCGATGGTAATAAATGTATGGAAATATGTGTATGCAATTGTTTATATTTATCCCGGATCGTAATCCTCGGGATCCTTCTATGGTATTGTGATGAATTAAATGCGTTTAAATAGAGGCGATTTGCATAGATATCGCACGCTGTTTCTAACTTGGATCTGGGGATTGAGCTCTACGAAAACTTGCCCGTAGTCTTTTCTAGCCATAGGCCTGGGTGCGAATGGTTTATGACATCCACCTGTCCTCCACATGGCATAAGATCATGCAGCTCGCCGGCTTTCAAGCCTCACTGCCAAGCTGCTTCAGTACTCTGGCTATTCGACCGAGGTATAAACTTAATGCTCTGTGTCTGGTACACTCCATTCTTCAGAAATGGCGGCAACCCCTCCTGCTCATCCGACGGTAGGAGTGAAAGGCTCCGGATCGACGATCGTCCATCCTCCAGGTGGCGTCATACGGTTTATGGGTATTTCAGCGGTGATATTTTCTCGTTTACCCTCAGATTCATTGTCTGAGTTGCTCTCGGCTCTGAGTATTATACTCCGATGCAGCAGAGCTCCGCCTTTGCATTCCAGTTCGCAAGGGACGAAGGCTCCGATTCCCGGCTAAACAATGGTAATCGCTTCCTGTTCGCATTTAACGTATGTACTGCTCCATTTATCTCTGTTAATGTTTTATTTTATTATTCATGGTGATGGTTTATCATTGCAGGTGTCGAGTTTTCGGTGCCGGCTCTGCGTTCGACGACAACCCCACCGCCAGCCCACCTTCCAGGTGAGAGGTGTTTGTTACACCGAGCCTTCTTCTTTTGTTTGTGATAACATTCTGGGAACGACTGAAGTCTTCTCCTTCTTGGCAGGTTGTCCGCCCTTGCCTGGGTTATGACGTCTACCAATTGTTCATTGTTTGATCTCGGTGAAGTTTATGCAAGCATATTTGTTTTCTTTTCTTGTTGTTTAGCGGAGAGGAACTGGGTTCTGCCCGGGCAATTTCACAACGAAGCCCTATCTGAGCTACACCCGGCTCCTGGTGTTCAATGTAATATGTTTTTCAGGGCCGAGGGATATCCCTACGGGAACCCCTGAGTAATGCTTAAAATGTACATTGGTATCACATTTACCAGCTATGTATGAACATCTTCATCTTAGTATTATTTATTTGGTGGTTAAATGTAATATGGAGTTTTACGACTGTCTGGTCTGTATATTTGTTTTCCCGTGGCTCGCAGAGTTACTAGATACACTCTTTACTGTTCTGTTCATTAGTAATCTTTTATGGAAATGATTATATCGCGTTTGTTTGGCTGAGACATGTATCCATGCTCTCTCTTTGCTTTCTTTTAAAGATTGAAGGTGCCGACCTCGGCTGTAAACCCTTGTCGGCATACCTTGCTCTAATTATTTCGTTATACAGTTTTTTGTTTAACAAAAGCTTCTGGTTATAACAATGTCTTAGGCGACTAGGCATGTTAGGGACATGCATGCTAACCCTATGAAGCCGACGCCTCAGAGGTCTTCTCCACTCTCGATTTACCTCACTGAGAGGTTACATACTCGTTATGAGGGGGGTTACGACCTCTGCCAAATTCTTGGTTCAATGTATACTGTTCTTTACCAGCTTTTATCTCCATGCTGCCATGTTCTTGTTTTCTTTACTAATGTTTATGACGATTTGCATGTGTTCTAATATGTAAAGACGTATATTGATTTTTGGGTTAACCTCCGCCTGTTTAAGCAAGGATATATAACAGTCGATTTCTATTCATCTGTGGCTTGTTATTGCAATTTTCTTTTACAAAATAGTCTCGGGCAAACTATGGTAATTCTTGAGGTATTTTTTCCTTCGTTTATATCTTCGCGCAGGTTCGAGTTTAATGCAAACAATATCTTGCCATTTTTGTTGTTATGATTTGAACTATTTCAGTTATTTCCGCTGAGATTTCTAACACTGTTTTTCTAATTGTTATGAATTTATTTGTTATTATAGCATACACAGTCCATCGAAATCTCATCTATTTTTTATTCTAACTGTTATGAATTTATTCATTGTTATAGCATAAACAGTCCATCGAAATCTCATCTATTTCATATTCTAACTGTTATGAATTTATTCATCATTATAGCATAAACAGTCCATCGAAATCTCAACTATGTCATACCTGATTAGAGGCAAACCTCTTAGTGCGCTTGTCTACCACCCGACCTTAGGAGGGTCCTCCTCGACCTTCCACCCCCAAGCACTCCTGCAAGAGCTACGCTGTCTGCAAGTCCTCTGTTATTACCAGAGTTACGCTATTTGGTCCTTACCAGACGTAGCGGTTTCAGGGAGGCTTCAACCTCCCAACATGCACTATTTGATCCTCACCAGACGTAGTGACTTGTCTTTTTGCTACCAAGAGCAATTCTCTTTTCTCTCCCCTTCCTTTCTATCTGGTCCTCACCAGACATAACAACCTTTTCTTTTTGGGAGTCTCAACCGTCTCCAGAAGTAGTTAGGTTTTTTCCCTTTTCTTTTGACAGATGTCATATTTTATTATTATATGCATTTTTATTAATCCTCCTCTCATAAGGAAAACTATATCCATTTTCAGTTGCTCTCTTGCAACCATATTCAAATGAAATCAACCAGCAATTTAATTAACATGATTAGTTAAACAGTCATAACAATCATAGTTACTCAATTCTACCAGCATAATCATAGTTACTAATTAAATTTACTGTCTTTTACTTTAAAACATTATCGATTTACTAGGGGCGTTACAGTTACAGAGTGATATGAATATCGAAATATTTTACTTATGACTAAGAATAAGAGAAATATTTTTACCAACTCCTTGAATATGAACGTCTTGAATATGAGTTATGATATCAATACAATGAGCATTGATGTTTCCATTACTTTTAATTAAAACATATATATTCATTTTTTTTATTATAACCTACTTTTTAAGAATATATATAATATATATATATATATATATATATATATATATATATATAAACACTGTCACCCTATGTAACATCCTCTTAAACATTGTTTTTTTTTTCTTTAAATAATTTACTAACAATTACTATTGTACCAACAATTCGGTGACATGAATAGTTTTATTATAACGATACTCCGCCTTGATTTAATTGTGTCATGGCACAGTGGAATGATTCATGTTGAGTGTACCGATGTGAGGTTATATACATTTTTTTTGATATATAATCCGTTCTTGTTCTTAGTAATATTGTTATAACACATTGTAGGCCTATATGTGTTCAACGGTTATATCAATATGATGAGTATTAATAATTACGCCGTAAGGCGTTCCCCTTTGAAAAGAAATTTTTAGTTGTCTTCTTGTTATAATTTGTGCCATTGAATATTTTATTAGACAATTAGGTTATGATTACCCATTGATTTGAATGGTGTCAATCGTGATAGTTGTGACTATGTCGTTAGATCCCACAATTAACTATCAACTGGCTTCTACTTGGGCTGCCCTTCATCATCTTTAGTGGTTTTCTTGCCATTTGACATCAACTTCTTTCTTGGGCTCAAACGATTTTACACAAATGGTTTTGAAGCAGAGAAGATCCTAGTGTAGAATATTTGCCTTCAACATAAAAAATATTTTTGCAAAAGACTAATGGCGAAGTGATATTGCAAAAGATATCTCTTTTCAACTTTACGAATTACGCTGCAACTCTGGCTGATGATGTATCTGAGTTGATGGTAAATAGAGTGTATCATGAGCTGGTCAACACTAAACAGGTTGATCCAGGTAAATCATTAGTTGATTTGTTTTAATTTCCTCCACCATATTTTTTTATACAATTACCCTCATGTTTTATGTGTAAATAGCTACCTTAGTTTCTAAGGTTTTGCATGGTAGAAAGAGGAATGGGAAAAATGGCTAGTGAAGCATCTTATTTGCACTGGAACCCTTCTTTTGGCCCATTGCTAGTGATACAAACTATGAAATGACGTTCACATGGAATTCTACATTGGGATTTCCTGGAGCAGTCCTGATAAAAAATATGCATTCATGAGAGGGTTTTTTCTAAAATCCCTAATTCTTGATATCCCTGGCCATGGTAAACTATGTTTTAAGTGCAACTCATGGATATTCCCCTTTCATACCACCAAGTACGATCACATTTTCTTCTACAAAAATATATGTAGTTTGGTACATTATTGATTCAATAAATAGTTTTATAGCTTAAGAAATACTTTAATGACAATACCGTATAAGTTGATTTAAAATGAAAATCTTGAGTGAGTCTTGTATTCAGAGCTATCTTCCCGAATCAAAGCCAACTGGTATGAAGAAACTGAGAGAACAAGATATGGTGGAGCTACGAGGAGATGGAACAAGAGAGAGGAAGCTATCCGATCAGATATATGATTATGACGTTTACAATGATATTGAGAACCTTGACAACAATCTAGAGCTGCAGAGAGAAGTTCTCGATGGATCCAAGGAATTCCCATATCCCAGAAGATGTGGGACTAGCCGTCCACCAACTGAAACAAGTATAGTATATAACCCTTTTCATGTCCATAGTTGCATTTGGATTGATAGAAAAAATGTATTTGAAGCATGTCATCGATTAGGAAAATATTCCATTATGAAATATGTTCACCACATTCTGAAGGCTTCCATTATGTAGTGAATATTTCATCTTAGTTGAAGGAAAATAATTAGTTGTCAAGGCTCTAGCTAACATGATTAGATTTCCATGCGAATAATAGTAAAAATTTGGTATGCAGATCCTAAATTTGAAACCCAAGTCAGTTTTCTGAACATGGACTTCATCTCCTCGGATGAAAGGTTTCCTCATACAAACTTCTCAAATTTTGCATGCCACACCATCATGGCTTTTGGTAACATGATTGCACCTGTAATCTCTGACCTATTTGAAACATTGGCACATGTCGAAAAACTTGTAAGTTTGATGACTTAAAAGTCCATGTCACTCCCATAAGCATCTTCATCAGCAAAAGAGTTCTCTTCAGATTGCAGAAAGAATACTAGAAGTTGTCGATGATAATTCTGGAGTTGGACGAGAAAATGAATGCCCACCAAAAATGGGGATTTGAATTCCCACAGAGAAACATTGTTGGTTCATTAATCCCAGATGAAATGGAGGCATCATCACATAGTGATGCATTGTTTCGATTGTTTTGGTTCCTAGAAAATGTAGAGAATGGAAGACAACAATCGTCAACCACTTTCAACGGCTTAAAGATGACCCTCAAATTCTTGCCGATGTGGAGCAGATTATGCCTACTGCAACGTCTGAGCCAAATCTGGTCCTTCGTCAACCTATCCCAATCGCCGACTTCATTAGATTCCATATGAAATTTGATCAGGAACGGTTGCCGAAATGGCTTACCCAACCTAATTATTCAGTGGTTGGTATGTGCGGTATGGGTGGGATTTGAAAAACATCCCTCCTCCAACTCATATTTAACCATTTCAAGGAGGTGATGGTATCTTTGATGATGTCATCCGGATTACTATGTAGGGACCAACCTATCATTTTTTTTTCTTTCAAAAACTAAGAATACAACCATAAGAAACTAGCATTAGGAACTCAAAATATTAAGAACTTATATAAAACATCCATGAAATTCACTACATTACACATATAATCTATTTTACATGTTATTGACTAAAGTCATGGTGGAGTCATATAAAAGAAAGTTATAATAACATAGGTACCATTCACCAGGAGACGAGATTCAATCTTGACTTGCCACTACTTGCACTCCTTTGTTTTCGGTCGCCTCCAAGTGTGAACGTTGACGTGCTTAATTTGAATGCAGTGACCCACCGGTTGACCTCCCAGCCTACTCCTTGGGTACTCTCCTTCCCCGCGGACCCTCGTGCTGCAATGGGGTTGTACAATGGAGGAAATGTATTAACTACTAGAGGAGAGAACTCTTTGGCTCAAGAGTCCCCTCTCTAAAGTCCTCTACCTCACAAAACTCACTATAGCTCATAGTCGCGACTCTAACATAGTCTCATCCATCCAACAATAGGGTAAAGAAAAGTCCTTTCTTCCATGGCCTGCTCCTTCTTTTATTGGAGTCCTCATACGTGACACTTGGCATTTCATGCATAATTAATTATTTTTGTTAATCCAATAGTTTGATTATTCACCCACCCATGTGTCACTCTCTCATCAAGGATCTCCAAAATTATTTACTTAAATTTTAATTTAAAAATAATATTTTTCCTCACCTCAACAAGACTTCCTATTTCTTCTCCTAGTTGTCTCTTGATGCCCCTTTTCTACTCCTTCATTTGTGTTCATTATTAAAGTCGATTGGTAAGTCACAAATTGGATCCCCTATCTACTCCCTAATTTAACTCAAGTTGCCTCTTAGATGGATATTCTTATGTTGGTTGTTGCCACATGGAGGTTCTCTAAATTTCTCTAAAACTTAATTTATTAATCTTGTTTTAATTCACCACCCTATTCTCTTAATTAGGTTTTAACTATTTTAGGATTAATATTTATACTTACATTTATGTCCCTCTTTTCCCTTTTTACCTGATTAAGTTACATTATCTACCTAATATTTTCCAACATGGGAAGGGCAGAGTTTTAAGGTAAAATATATTATTTCTTCCTATGATCCCCTTAACCCAAGTTTTACTCTTGATTTAATTACCTCGGTTCTAACATCATTTACCACTGGATTTGAATTTACATGGTTTTCATATCTTGATTTTAATTAATTTATTTTTAATGATTCCAAGCGTGCCAAGTTTGGTCGTGGCCTTCAAGAACTTCCCTTGAAGTTCTAAGGGTGTCATGCCTAATAGTTTATTTGTGGTTCCAAGGGTGCCAAGTTGGTCGTGCCCTTCAAGAAATTCCCTCGAAGTTCCAAGGGTGCCACGCCACTTGCCCTTCAAGCATTCAGCGGCTACGAGGGGAAAGTATAGGTGCAATGACAAAGACCACTATCATCTATTATGTTGACTGATGCAATGACACTAATGGTGTCGGGGATCAAGGAATCCGCCTTGATGCGCGTCCCCCAGTAAAATCCTCATGAGTGACCCAACTTTGGGACTTGCCCCCACGACACCATGATATTCAAGGCGAAGATGTTTCAACCTCTCCAGCCCAAGTCACGGTGGGAGTGCTAGTGGGTGAGATCAGGGACACTGTCCCACCCCTGCCATGCAGTTCCATCCAATTGTACAACCCCATCACCCCTATGTGAGTCATTCGACCAAGTAACTAATATGTGCCTGCAACCACTAACGTATCATCAGAATATAGATATACACATATAGCAGGTTTCAAAATTGACTGAGAATTTCAAAGGCAAAATATTAATTTTCATCAAACCAGGTGTCGTCAACTCATCATATGCGAGTGCCTCTGGTGGTTTCCTACCATACTCAATAATCATCAGTAATAAGGTTTCTCAGTGTTAGTCATTGTCATAATAGCATCATCAACATCACCTAGTCATTCACATCATTGTTCATTGTGAACTAGAACTAATGTAAGTAGCTAACATAGGGGGCACATCCATCATTACTATCATCATCATAACATCAATGGAAACAGACATATCCATCAAATCTATCATCATCGTAACATTAATAGAAAACATACCTATCCATCAAAGCTATCATCATCATGATATCAATAGAGAGCATACATATCCTTTACTACTATCATTATCATAAATTCAATAGAGACCAAACATAACCATTTATGCTACAATCATCATAATATCAATAGAGAACGTCCATAAGCATTAATGCCGCAATCATCATAATACCAATAGATAACATACATAACCATTAATGATATCGTCATCATAATATCAATGGAGAGCATACATAAACATCACAACCACTAATAATAGAGTCATGTGTCTGGATCCTCAACCTGAGGTCCTCAAAGAATAAAGTGCGGGCCTTAGGGCTAAATAAATGTTAATGTCATATCACTGTCAGTCAACTATAGCGGGGAACTACATACATCCCCTCTTAATAATAGACTTCGTCTCGGAGTCCTTGGAATAGGTAAGGAAAATAGTGGCAGATCTCCTTGGTATCCTCCCAAGTAGTTGAACTAGGACTATAATTGTCCCACTGGACCTTAACCTGGTCCACTAACCGTCGTCTAAGCTACAAAGTTCGCTGGTCCAGTATGCGAACTGGTTCGACCATTACTATTCCCTCGTCCGAAACTTGTAAATGACCAAAGTCAATAAAATGCGAAGGATCTAAAATATAATGACGCAAAATAGAAACATGAAACACATCATGAATACATGCTAAAGACAGAGGTAAGGCAAGCCTATATGTCACCGAACCTTTCCTTTCTAAGATTTCAAAAGGTCCCACAAACTGTGGAGACAATTTTTCTCCCTTTCCAAACCTTATAGAGATATTTTGGGGCCTTACTCTCAAGAACACCCTATCTCCCACTTCATAACTTCGATCTACCCGATGAGCATCAACATAGCTTTTTTATCAATCTTGTGCTTCTTTTAGCCTCCCCCTAATCATAGTCATTTGTTCTTCCATCTCTTGCACCACTTCTGGTCCTATTAATACTTGGTCCTCTAGTCGGTCCCAACTGAGAGGTGTTCTACAAGGTATTCCATACAAGAACTCAAATGGCGCCACCTTGATGGGACTCTGATAACTATTATTGTAAGCAAATTCCACGAGGGTTAAAAAATCCTCCCATCTCTTTTGTTGGTCCATCACATACATCCGAAGCATGTCCTCGAGGATTTGATTATTCCTCTATGTCTGCCCATCTCTCTCAGGGTGATAAGTAGTGCTGAAGTTCAACTGGGTTCCCAAGGCTTCTTGGAAACTGGTCCAAAACCTTCCTGTAAACATTGCTCCCCTATCCGATATGATCTTCATAGGCATTCCATGCAATCTCATAATCTCATCAATAAAAACTCTAGCTATTTCTGATGCCGGATATGTAGTCTTAACTAGTATGAAATGGGTGCTTTGGTCAACGTTTCTACCACTACAAATATGGAATCATGTCTTCTTGAGGTCATTGGTAGTCCCACAATGAAGTCCATTGATATAATTTCCCATTTAGATTTTGGTATCTCATGGGGTTACAATAACCCTGTTGGATGTCTGTGTTCAACTTTTACTCATTGACACTCTAAGCATCTTGCTACCAAGTTTAGATGTCCTTCTTCATCCATTTCCAAAAGAAGACTGGTTTCAGGTCAACACTCATCTTCTTAACACTAGGGTGTACCATGTATACTGCGGGATGTGCTTCATTTAAGATTAATGGGCCTATATATCCTTCCCTGAAATCGTAGTAGCCCATCATTATCAAGGAAGTATTCTTCATATTTTGGGACCCTAATTTCATCCTCCCTCAAACTTTTGCTAACCTCCTGTTACCAGGTGTCTTTAAATTGTAAGTCAATCAGTTTCTCCCTCAAATTTATCTTTAAGGGAATCAATGAAAATATCTGAGGCCTCCTACTTAAAGCATCAACCACCCTATTTACTGTTCCTTTTACGTAAGTAATATCAAAATCATATTCACTAATTAGCTCAGACCATCATCTTTGTCTTGCATTTAAGTGGTCTTGAGTTAATATGTGTTGTAGCCCACAATGGTCAGTCCTAAGATCAAAATTCCTTCCTAGAAGGTAGTTTCCAAATCTTTAGTGCATAAATAATTACTTTCATTTCTAGATCATGGGTTGCGTAGTTCTCTTAATCGGTTCTAAGTTTCCTTGATGCATAAGCTATTACTCTTCCTTCTTGCATCAATATACAACCCAACCCTTCATTGGAGGCATCAGTGCAAGCCAAAAATTCTTGTTCCATATCCGACACCTTCAAAATTGGTGCTGTCGTTAATAACACCTTTAACCTTTGGAATGTTGCTTCACATTTTTTCAGTCCAAATGAATTTCTTGTTCTTTCTTTGGAGCTCGGTAATGGGGCTTGCTATCTTTGAAAAATCAATGATAATACCCTGCCATGCCCATGAAACTTTGTATTTCATGAACATTGGTTGGCGTTGGCCATTCCATGATGGCTTTGATCTTTGCTGGGTCTACCGCAATACCATCGCCAGAGATAATGTGCCCAAGATAATGAATCTTGGTTTGGTAAAAGGAACACTTTGACAACTTCTTGTATAATTGGTTTTCTCTAAGACATTGTAGAACTATCCTCAAGTGTTCGTCATGCTCTTCTGGGGTCTTTGAGTAAATCAAAATGTCATCGATAAAAACTTGTACAAACTTATTTAAGTAATCTCGAAGTATTCCATTCATCAAACTCATGAAAACACCCGGGGAATTTGTCAGTCCAAAGGGTAAAACTACAAATCCATAATGCCCAAATCTTGTCTTAAAGGCTTTATTTGGGATATCTTCTTCCTTGATTCTCAACTGATGATATCCCGACCTCATATCTATCTTTGAAAACACAATTTCCCCCCTCATTTGATCAAACAAGTCATCTATCCTTGGCAGAGGGTATTTATTTTTTATTGTCACTTTGTTCAACATGCGGTATTCAATGCACAGTCGCCAAGGCCCATTCTTCTTCTTAATGAAAATCATAGGGGCTCCCCACAGAGATATGCTAGGTCGTATGAACCCATAGTCTAACAGTTCCTTTAATTGGATTTTCAATTCCTTTAACTCTGGAATCGACATATGGTAGGGTGCCTTTGCAATAGGCTTAGTGCCTAGTTTAAGGTCGATGGTGAAATCAATTTCCCTTTTTGGGGGTAGCCTAGGTAGTTCTTTGGGAAATACATCCTTAAATTCAACAAGAATTGGATGTTTATCAAGGTTTCTAGAATCACCCTTATTGTTTAGAGCTACCACCGAGAACATTTGACATCCCTTTCATCTATATTTCATTAGTTGCATGGAGGAGATGAACCTCAGGGATACCCCTCGGTTCTTTCCCCTCAATGATTTTCTTTGGCTGTCATCATCTGTGAAATCTAGAATCTTGTCTTTGCAGTCTAGGAGTGCCTCATGTCGTTCCAACCAATCCATTCCTATAAATACGTCATAGACTCCTAAAATTGTAGAGCACAAGTATACCTCGGTCTTACATACACCTAGGTCCACCTCACAATCCTTTTCCATCCTTCCTACATTTATTTTCATACCATATTCCATTTCTACATGTCTAAATTCATATTGTGAAATTGCTTTATGTTTAATCCTTGATAATGCATTTAGAGAAATAAAGGAATCAGTAGCTCTTGAATCTATTAAAATGACAAAACTCATACCATCAATATTACTGGAGGTTTCCAACACAGTGGACTGGTGTTCGACCTGGTGATTGTTCACCACTGCATGGATGCGATGAGCCTTCCCCAGATCCCCCACTGTAGTTTCTTTCTTATTTGAGTTGGGATTACCTATCTTTTGAGGGAAATCCCTCTCGTAGTGAGGACCTCCACAAGTCCAACATCCCCTCTTAGGAGCTTGGATCCTACTACCAACTGAACTAGGAGTTGGCCTGGAACTCTGCTAGAAAGAGCCATACTGTTGGGATCGGTGCTGAGGTGGTGTGACTTGGTGCTGTCACATAGGCTGGTGATGTTGTGGTTGATGAGTTTTTTGAGGTACCTTGTGCGAATACTGAGCTAGATGCCTATATGGTGTTCTTTGATTTCTTGTTGACCACTTTTGATAATTGAGCACAAGACCCCTTTTCAAATTTCTACATTCCATATTGTTTCCACTTGGTGCTCCTGATCCTGTGGGCCTTGTTGACTTACTAGGTCCACTGCTCATGATCTCCTCCTCTGCAATGATCTCTCGGTGAACTCCCTCGTTCAAGGTGCGAGGCATTAAGATTCTAAGCTTGGCTCGAATGTTAACATTTAGTTCATCTTGGGTTTTTATGTGTTTAAGTGAGGGGAATAACAGAGTAATTCCATGAAACGAGCCTCATACTCTAGTAGTGAGTGACTCCCTTGCTTTAATGCATTGAATTAATTTAGTGGCCTCTCAATGAAATCCTCTGATAGGTAACATTCTCTAAATTTTTCTTCAAATAGTTCCCAAGTTACTTCTGATATATCCATCCCTAATTAGGTTAATAATGTCTTCCACTAAGGTAGTGCATTTCCCTTTAGCTGGAATATACCCATCTTAGCCTTCATGTTTGAGGTGTAATCTCTCAGGGTAAAGCACATAACCATGTTTTCTAACCATGCCTCTGCAAATTGACCATCCATGGACCCCCAAATCTCTGGAAATTTCACTTTTTCCAAATATTGGCGTACACCATTTCTTGTAGTGTTTTGGGGTACTTCGTTTTTTATGACAGGTCCTCCACGCTCTCGTTCCAAACGATTTATTAATGCCTCATACATGTGTTGGCATGACCTCATTAAGTTCAACACTCCTCCAGCTGGTGTCTGTTATGGTGTTGTGATTTTTTCCCCATCATTGGGTGGGGTGGTAGGAGTCGGTTGTTGTGGTGGTGCCATGTTGCACCCTTTAGTTGCCCCACTTCTTCTTATGCCTCTTCTAACCATGGTTCACCAATGAATCCTGCCACAATTTAACACTATTTTTCCATATAAGATAAAACTAAATAAATAAGAATCAGATAAAAATCAAAACCAACCTCAGTGGTTCTATATTTACTGTTATGTTTATATACTTCCAAAGGAACAATTTATGCATTTATAAGTTCTTGATTATATAATTCACCTATAAATTTCAAACATTCCTATAAGATTTAATCAAAAGAATACCATCAATCTACTCAAATAGTATGCTTACATTACATTATGTCATGTAAATGGTGGAAGTGGTTGGTAGCATTATCCTAACATAAACTGAGAATGTCTTTAGTTAAAAGAGAGAAAATACATTTCTAATGTTTTATGATTGTAATATTGAAAATACCAAAAACCCTAATATTAATAATAAGCATAGGTAATTATTGTGTTATGTAGCATACCACTAGAATAGGGTAATTATTATACTAGCAATTGTTCCAAAAGGTACAAAGAGAGGCCGATAGGATTATTAAATTGGAATTGTTGAATTTTTCTAGAAGAGTTAATTGGTTTGTGGAAAACCTTGTTGTCTTGGACTGGATCATTGTGCAACTACTTTTCTTTAGATGTTTTGTTTATATCTATATTACAAGGAACACATTGAATGTCTTATTTCATTTTAGAGTAAGTTAATTACCCAAAATCAAGAGGTTAAGTTAATTACCTCAAAATCATAGAAACCTCTATAGATGGCCAAGCATATACGAAGCTTGCTAGTGACCAAGGCAATAACCACCATGACTATCCCCTACCAATATGTTTATTTGAAAACCATAATTATATATTGCATTTAGAAAGTCAAAACATAATATTAGAAAACATGTTGATATATTGCTATTAAAAAGTTAATTCCATTAGAAACCATGATATTATTATTATATTTTATAAAGAATAATATACATATATAGAATGATACTACATTGAAAACCATAATTGTATATTGCAATTAGAAATTCAAAATATAATATTCGAAACCATGCTAAATACGACATTACAAACCTTAAATGTCAAAGGGAGAAATTAGAAGTTGGAAATCAAATGACCACAGCCATTCAGAATACCATGTCTATAGAGACGTTAAAAAAACCATGGTCAATGCCAAATTGGGAGGCCGGAAGGAAAAAACAAAAATAAGAAAATACCAAATCCTTGCTAACAGTACAGTAGTAAGAATAAAAGAAGCACTTCTTCCCCATGGATGCCTTCTTGATTGTGATCTCACGCTCGCTTGAAGACGAACATGCCCGAAGACAACCATTTAAACACGAACACGCACGCTCGCCTGAAGACAACCATACCTGAAGACGACCATCTAAACATGAACACGCATGCTTGAAAGGAGGAACAACACACCATACACTATTCAGATCAGTTAATGAAGTATTATAAATTCTTGAAAATTTTGGAAGAGTTTATAGTGATGGTTTTGATCTTGTTGGAGACTGGTTCATAACACATGCTATTGTGTTAATAATATTTGACTAAATTATTAATTATTTATATATAATATTGATTAAAAATTATATGTATGCTTGACAAGACTGAAGATTGGAGTTGAAAGAATTGTAAATCGTTGTAAATTTTATTTAACAGAAAAGTTAAGGTGGTTTTTCCAAGTAATTTTCCAAATAAATCTATTGTTTATTTTGGTTCTATGATTTTTCTTACAAATTATTGTTCAGATCTAAGATTTAAATTAACAAGCAATTATAGTTACGAATCTACTGCATTATTCAAACATCTGATATATTGATTGAAAAACCCAAATACTCTCTATTAAATTTCACAAAAGAAACGTCATCGTGTATAAGTTATACTTATCATGAGCTGTCTGTTCCATGTGAGAATAATCCATTAAAGAAAAATGATGATGTCTCCGATGATAGAAATCGATACGTGTTAACATACCAAAAACCGACACACCAATGCCAAACAGTTTCCCTCGTCCGTGTCCTTAGACCCAAACACCATGCCCTTTTGCTGTGCTCCCTCGCACTATATGGGAATCCCATTCAAATCCCTCCCTAACCCCTAATTCTCGCCAGATTCTCCAGACGATTTCCATGGCGATTCTCTGATCAAAAATCCTTCTCATTCTCAACACAATCTGCGCAGTAATTTCCAGCGTGACGGCCATGAATTCCTTCGGCAGACCGGGCTATTTGAATGTGACGCAATCCTTCTCGGCCTTGTAGGGATCCAGATCCTGCACAACAACACACTCAAGTACTCCCTCCTCATGGCACCCAACGACGCTACAAAGGTCGCTATGCTTCTCCAGAGCTACGGTGGCCAGCCTGTTTGCTCCGCAACGTTGTTCAACGCCACCTCCTACGTCCTCTGGATGGAGCCATGCCTGCCGCCCGCCTATTCCATCTGCTCTCTCATCTTCAACGCCATCGGAAACCTGTAACATCTGCCAATGAATCTCCATCTAAATGCAAAATTCAACATAGTCTACTGATCAACCCTCTGCTCCTTGCCCAGAACTTTATAATGGAAAGCTCCTTGACCAATGCTTTATAATAGAAACAGTAAGGCTGATGCATACTCTAACGGGTGCATGGCATCCAGAAAATCTTGCGTTTTGCCAAAACGAGCACCCCAGATTTTTATGCTTTCTTGGTTTTCCGATTGACATTCTTTTGTGCTTTATTGACTTTTTGTGTTTTCTTGATTTTCCATTGTTTCGTTTTCTGGTTCAAATCAACAGTTGAAAGTGTCTCACCTTATCGAACGGAGCAGGGTAAAAGTGTTGACGAAGAAGTTGATGCATAGGAAGGCCTATCGGCCTAATTACATGCATGTATAATAGGGATACCCATTTGAAACCATAATTAATCTGAGATTACATTAATGACTATTTATATATAAGTGCTTATATAGCTGAAAGTGTATGGTATGACACAATGTTATACCTCAGTATATAAGATATCTATGAACAAGTATTAATAATGAAATAATATATAATAATAAATTCCATTATTTATGTGGAAAAGTAATTAAATCATTAAAAGAATGTAATGGTTCTGAGGATGTTAAACTATAGATATTTTAGATATTATTTACATTCAGGTAAAAAGCATATATAGTGCTTGCCCACCATTTTTATGCAAAAAAAAAATGTGTGGAAGAAGAAATTTCCACGAATTGGAATGAATTTTAGAATGAAGTAAATGAATGTAAAGAATATTAAAAAAATAAATAAATTTCATAAAATTTATAAGATGTGAATTTAATTTAATTCCAATGGTAAAAAGTAATTTTTATTTAATATAATAACTTACTTTCTTCTTTTACCCAAAATGAGGTATAATTCAATTACTTTATTTTAAAATTAAAAACAATCTTTAGTTGAAAGTTTGAGTTGTCACACTTGAATACAATGACAACAATTTTTTTTATATTTGATTCATCAAATGGTCACTACTATCCGTTGGTAGATGAACCTTTATGTATCTTTGTCCCATAACCGCATAATAATATAACAAAGAACTTGATTGTATCTAACGTGCAATAAGGATAACAAAATTTCTAAATTGGAAAGCCTTATTCCCTCTAATATAAGAAAGAAGGATCAAAAGTTCAAATGGTCAGATTCAATCAATCTGAATATATGAATAAGTGGATAGGGTCGAACTTGTCGACACAGCGAGGACCTGATCATCTTAAACAACAATTCTCCAAATCAAATACCTTGCCTAGAGTTGTTCAAAGATGGACAAAAGATCTTAATACAAATTAAAACATACAAGTCAATCCTTTAAAACCAAATTAAGAGCAAATCTATTATAGGAATTCTGAGCAGATGTGCATTGCAGTTTATCCAAAAACTAAAATGCTCAAGTTTTTGAATTCTTGAAATTTGAGAAACGGGCAGTTGTTAGCTAAACCTAAAATATAGGAAATGAGACCTGCTTGGCCAAGCAATCCATTCTTGGTAAATGGAATTTAGAAACAAGTTTCTCTTACCCAAAACTATTTATTAACTGTAAGAAACGTATTTTTATAGCCGGATGTATGAATTTTTACTTAAATTTAGAAAATATTCCCTTTAGAGGGAACTTTCTAACATCATCTAAATTTTCTTTATTGACTGATTTTTTTTTTGCGAGAAACCGTATATATATATTTAAAATATACTTAAATTTAAGAAATATCTATAAGCATGGTAACATGACAATATTCCAATAACTCAGTTTACAACATTGAAAAACTTCCATTTACCTTTTGGAATATATTCCCTAAGGTAATTGGAAAAGTAACAGGAGTCATATACTCCATTGTTGACGGATGAAGACATCAAACTAAGCCAACTAAGCCAAGTTTACTCAGTGATTTGACTTAAAAATCTTGTGAACCGATCTTATAACGTCAATGTTGAGCTAGGCTATTCTTCTCTATTTCTAGTAGACGTACAAAGGAATACTGTTTGGTGGTGGTCTAGGATAAGGAAATTAAAGGGACCACATAAGACAAAAACTCTTCTTCTGGGTGGGCCTCTCAAATGAAACTTACATACCACTTTGGATTAAACTCTGCCTCACTCATATTAAAGAATTCTATTTTTATTTAACATTTAAATTAGATAAATATTGTTTTTTATATTTCTCAAGTATAAATGGATTACTTAAACATGAGTATAAAAAGAATTACAATGTAAAAATTAGGTTCAAAGCATACAATTACAACCTCTAAAACTTGTTAAACTCAGAGAATGACACCCTATTACATCATAATCAGTTTTTCAGTGTGGTAAAAGTGAGTCATGTGGGGTACTGACTTCCGAATTTTTCTCTGTTTAGCTAATCTACCTATCGGTTGTCCAAGATTTGGGCTATCCCAAGAAAAACGAATGCACTGTGAGTATCTTCGAGTTAATTAAGAACAAAGGGTTTGGTTGTTGCATTTATCTGAGCCTTGAGGCCATATCTTAACAACGGATCGTTGCAGTTGGCATCATGAGATCCCAGATCCGTTGCCACTAGGTGGCAGTGTTCTTTCAGTTTCTCGTCAGTTGTTTTCAATCTAATTCTTTTTTAACCCTTGTAGGCAAGCAGACAGATCATTCAAGCTTGACAGGTCAGGCTTCAACTTGACTATACTACATTGCAAGAGCTAAGGCCTTCAACAGACTACAGAGAAGACCAGAATCTAAGGCTAGAAGGTAAGCCCTTTTTTCCTTTCTCATTCTAAGGGTCCACCTTTCCCACTGGCAGAGGCCTCAGAGTTACGGGATGAGGGTAATCATGTGAGGAAACGTAGGAAGCACAAATGCATGAGGGTTAAGCTGGATAAGGTGAATAAATTACGCAAGATTACATTGGAGTTGTGTCTTCTACGCATGCATGATTCTTGTGAAATAATATTTATTTATTTATTTATTATTATCATCGTCTTTATGAGTAGGATATTTAGAAAGTAAAAAGCTATGGAACTTTTACAAGTTTAGGAGACTTGAATATTGGTGCTTTCAAGTTTTTAACTAATAAAATGGTTTAATAACTAGCATTTGCATCTAATGTTGCAAAGGAAACGCCGTAAGGCATAGTGTGTGGAAGAATATTGAAATGTGAATGGGCTTTTTTGAAAGCAAGGGTCGATGATAATGAGTTTGAATTGAGGAAGCCATGCCGAAAACCCAATTCGAGGGTTAAAGTGGCTATGAAATGGTATAAAAGTAGTCATACATATCCATTGAACTTGTTTAGATACCTTAAAGATTGCCTAGTTGAAGGTGAAGTTAAACAAATGAATTCACTCGAACAACAACTGGGTATCCATATCGATATACAAGATTTTAAGGAGAGGTATGTTAATCTTTTCAAATAACGTTCTAATGTATTTGCCTAGAAATATGAAGACCTTAAACCATGTCACATTGTGATGAACTGAATCCCTACCAGCATATATTCCTTATGACGTAGAGAAGCTACAGGTGGTTGATAAGGAGGTGAAAACAAATGCTTGGGCTCATGAAGGAGCTCTGTATTGTCCTCTAGCCCACAGTGTTCGTATGCCTATTATATTCCATGGCAACATCGTACACAAAGACATCTCTTGCTCATATCTCCATTGGTACTACCCAAAAAACAGAAGAGAAGGAGAAGATTAAAACAAAAGATATAGCTTTTAGATAATGATTTTGAAGCTCTTCCAACTTTGGAACCAAATGAATGTCTCTAATGACCTATTTGGTTTTGGTTCAGTTCCTAATTTGTCAAATACAGGAGCCCCTTTTACTGATTTTTCTTTTGCTGCCAGCTTTACGGATTCTCATACACCTTCTGCTACCTCCATGAAGAAAGACACAGCCCCTGCCAGAGTTGCTAATCCATTTGAAATGTTGAACAAAAGCTTCTCTTCTCAGAAACAGGCCCGTCAAGAGAAAAGCAAGGATCCCCTGGAATCTTTGCTCTCATCATCTTCTGCTGCTGCTTCGGGAGGTTTAATTTAAATTTGATATTTCAACTAGTACTTAATGTTTGGGATAATCAGCTATAAAAAGGGTTCTTAGGCATTAGTGTAGAGACCCCAAGACTACAAAAGGGGGGTTGAATCCCAAGACTACAAAGGGGGGTGGGGTGAATACAAATGATCATGATTGAAACCCCTTTGCAGGGAACATTAATGGGAAAATGGTAGATCACGGGAATCATGACAATCAAGTCAAAAAAGAAAGAAACCGTATCAATTAGTGGCATCTTGAGAGTGTTCCCAATCCCAAGTTTGATAGGGTCAAAAGAGACACTAAATCAAGGGGCTTTAATAGGAAAATTGTCAAATTTCTTTCATTTGATCATATGAAGGATTATCAGGAAATCCAATTTTCTACCCCACACCTGGAAGGATCTGCATTTGAAGAAACACAATTGGAATGAAAGGGTGACTACTAGGGCTGAATTTGTGACTGCTTTTTATCACAACTTTGATGCTTACACCCTAGATGATTGCTTCTTAACCCTCAAAATAAAATTAGAGAGGCCGCATGAAAGAGTTCTGCCAAGGCACCCCACTTGTAGAGATTATTTCTCCTCTGCAAGTAGTTTCCATGTATATGGATGGCTGAATAGTCCATCCAAGGATATGTCAAAGCAGTCAAAGCCTTAAAGCCTACTTGAAGACATGTATATTTAGAGATTTCCAGAAGCTGCTTTACAACAAAATATTATTTATTAAAAAAAAATAGCGAGGGCTAATACTATGGGAATTGAAAATCCCCTGTAATAACCACTGTCTGACAACCTAATTAAAATTATTTTTCCTGTTTACTGAAGCCTTAGCCTACAACTATGTGCTTCTACCCGCAACTTCAAAAATATCGTATCAGAAAATGATAGCACTGAGTGATATCCAATAAAAAGAGTTACAATCCATATTAGAAACCATAAATCCATGCTTAATGCTGTGATTGCATTGATAGCAAAACAAGAAATTTGATAAATACAAGCACTGCACTTTGATTTTGGTAGTCGATAATAATATTACATCTTTATATTAATTTTGGTTTGAACCTGTGAAGCTCAAGGCCCAAATATAACTCCATGCTTATTGGGTTTTCATGTTCTTGACATGGCTTGGAACCTTCCTGGTAACATCCAACGAGGTAGACAAATAGACTCCATGAGGATTCAACGAGGATTCTTGGGATTTGGGATTAGGCTGTGGTTTGGATCCTGTAAACATGTAAGACAGAGTATTCCCTATGAATATGAGATAGCCCACACAAACTCCTGCCATGCAGAGGAACACCATAAAATCCACCATGGCTTTCCCTGTACTTCCATAAACAGCAAAGCCCAGATCTCAAAGCTATCTATTTTCTGAAATCCTTGCCTTTTGAGGGCCCTCTTAGACCACACCAATAGCGTCATGCCATAATAGGCAATGCATGCCACCAGTGCCAGTACAATAAGGCCTGAGAGCCATCCAGTCTTCATGAAAGTGTACGTCAATCCCAGCACTCCTGCTCCCAAAATCGAAACCATTTTCGACTGTAAATATGTTTTCCACCCCACACCTGAAAGGATCTGCATTTGAAGAAACACAAATGTAATGAAAGGGTGACTACTAGGGCTGAATTTGCTTCGAACAATGAAGAAGTGTTTGGGGACTTTCAAAATGTCTCTGCGACTGAGAGCACTGCTAACAGTCATGGAGATCCTTTTCCATCAATTTCGGTTGATAATAAGGATGGATTTGGAGATTTTCAGAATGGAAACAAAAGCCATGATTCTACTGTCAGTGGATATCCCTTTGCAGCATCCTTGAATGTCTCTAATGACCTATTTGGTTTTGGTTCAGTTCCTAATTTGTCAAATACAGGAGCCCCTTTTACTGATTTTTCTTTTGCTGCCAGCTTTACGGATTCTCATACACCTTCTGCTACCTCCATGAAGAAAGACACAGCCCCTGTCAGAGTTGCTGATCCATTTGAAATGTTGAACAAAAGCTTCTCTTCTCAGAAACAGGCCCGTCAAGAGAAAAGCAAGGATCCCCTGGAATCTTTGCTCTCATCATCTTCTGCTGCTGCTTCGGGAGGTTTAATTTAAATTTGATATTTCAACTAGTACTTAATGTTTGGGATAATCAGCTATAAAAAGGGTTCTTAGGCATTAGTGTAGAGACCCCAAGACTACAAAAGGGGGTTTGAATCCCAAGACTACAAGGGGGGGTGGGGTGAATACAAATGATCATGATTGTAACCCCTTTGTAGGGAACATTAATGGGAAAATGGTAGATCACGGGAATCATGACAATCAAGTCAAAAAAGAAAGAAACCGTATCAATTAGTGGCATCTTGAGAGTGTTCCCAATCCCAAGTTTGATAGGGTCAAAAGAGACACTAAATCAAGGGTCTTTAATAGGAAAACTGTCATATTTCTTTCATTTGATCATATGAAGGATTATCAGGAAATCCAATTTTCTACCCCACACCTGGAAGGATCTGCATTTGAAGAAACACAATTGGAATGAAAGGGTGACTACTAGGGCTGAATTTGTGACTGCTTTTTATCACAACTTTGATGCTTACACCCTAGATGATTGCTTCTTAACCCTCAAAATAAAATTAGAGAGGCTGCATGAAAGAGTTCTGCCAAGGCACCCCACTTGTAGAGATTATTTCTCCTCTGCAAGTAGTTTCCATGTATATGGATGGCTGAATAGTCCATCCAAGGATATGTCAAAGCAGTCAAAGCCTTAAAGCCTACTTGAAGACATGTATATTTTTTTTTAAAAGTTCGGTTGCTATGTATTATATTCTGAAAAATTCCAGGGATGTAGATTCCTCTGGTACATAATATGCGCAGACTGAGTAAGATCAAGGGGTTTACAAAAAGAATCTACCACCTTGATCCTTACTTTGCGATTTTTGCTACTATCTAAAATAGAGCTACTATAGATTCTAATGAAGGAGAATAACAAAAAGATACATTTATAGTTCATTCAGTCAATCATGATGTGTTGAATATGTCTTACCGTTGATTCCTCCGGCTGGTCGTCTTTAACTTCTTGCTTGACGCTGGAGGAGCTGGTGGTGATGGCGTTTTTCTTTTCCATCATGAATTTCAGAATGGAGATAGACTCCTCGGCATGTCCGCAGCGGTTGGTGAGCTGTCTGAATTGTTCTTGGAGGGAGGCTACTTTGTGCAGAAACAACTGGATTTCTGCTTTATATTTTTCTGTATTGATGCGATCCTGTTCAAAGATCCTTCTACTCTGTTCATCTAAACGCCTGTCGTGCTCTTCCAATCTTGCGTCCAATAGTCTTTGCTTATCGTCTAAGATGGATTGCTGAGTCCTTATTTCCTCCAACTCAGCCTGCAGATCAGCACAGTGAAAACAGTCCTCACTATGCGCCATTGAAGGAGGGATGATACGGTGAGCGTGGTAGGTAGAAAAAGAGTAGTGATGAGCGGGAATATTGGGAGCGTTGAGAGATGCTCTGGCGAAGTGACAGGTTCTAAAGGTGCTGGCGGGGGAGTGAGTAAGGCCTGCGTTCAGAGTGACCGTTTGCCTTAAGAGATTAGAAGGGGGCTCACTGTGCAAGGGAAGGCCCAGAGGTCAGATGAAGGAATAGGGGACAAGGCGGAAGAGGGTAAGAAGGCAGAGAAGGGAGAATGCAGGAAAGAAAAAGGGAGGGGAAGGCAATGATAAGGAGAGGGGGAGATCACTGTCCGCGAGTTGGAAGATAGGAAAAGGGGTGAGACAGAGGAGAAACGAGAGGGGGAGAAAGGGGAAAGCCGGGATGGAAAGAAAAAGGGGAGGCGCTGAATGGGCAGAGAAAACAGCAGCAAAAGAAGACGCCTTGCTAAGCCAGGCTTTGGCAATCCTATATATCACAGTGACATTAGTTAGAATGATACTGAACTGAGAGTAGAGAGGCAATACCAGAGAAGTGTTCCTCCTGAAGCTCTGAAGAAGAACGTTTGCTCCAAGCTGTAGCTGCTGCACTGTCTTCTGGTCACGATGGGCGATACTTTGCTTTCTGGTCGACACATTTATAGAGTGGGTATGACGGTGGATAGATTTCCAAGCAGGGATCAGCGTCACGAGAGGGATGGTGTTCTGCTCCAAATCACTCAGACGATCTTTCTTTGCTGAATCTTTTATCCAGATGCCGACGCTGAAATGAGTTTTATTTTCTGTTGACAGGTGATTGCCTCTGTCGAGTATCGGATGTGGCTGATTGTGCATACTACGGTTTCTGTTGTATGTCCTGCGTCTGAGAAGACCATGCCCCTCGCACACTTGTTTGACCAAGCTGAGCTGGGCAGTACTATGATTACTATGATTCATGGCAGAGATTGAAAGCTATCTCTGTTATTGTGCCTTAGCGTCCCGACCTGCCTTCCTACTGCGTTGTTCGCTCTCTTGTCTGCTTCCATGTTTAGCGTGCGGAGAATGTGGTAAAATTTGATATGTTCAAAGTGATTGAGGAGGAGCTTTATGCGCTCTATGTGCTGCTGGAGATTGCTGTTGGGGGATCGCTGATTGTAGGTCATAAGGTGAATAATGATTGCTGAATCCCCAAAAACTAATGCTCTTTTGATGCCCAGACTTTTTAGTTGAATTAATCCTTGATATAGAGCTAAAGCCTCTGCATTGTTGATTGTTTTTTCTCCCAGGCTCCATTCATAACTGCATATGTTATCCCCGGATTCATTTAATATTACTCCTCCCGCTCCTGCTTGGCCTGGGTTTGACTTTGAAGCTCCATCGAAGAATAGAGTTGGGTAGTTGTTGCTCTGAATCCACATCTTGTAATCCTGGACTGGTAATCTGATTTCCCACTCCTTGGCTTGTGCTTGCTGCTGTCTGACAGTTTTGTGAGTCTCCTGATGTTGTCTTGGTCGAGCCAGTATGTGACTGATGACTGATCTTTCTTCCACTGAGTAATCTGCTGCTTGGATTTTTCCTTTATACTTGGCTACTATTGCCTCTTGAGCCAGGGTGTGGGCTTTGCTGCAAGTTGTTTGGACATTGCTCTCTTTGTTTTGAAAAATATTTTTGTTCCTTGTTAGCCAAATCCTCCAGAGTAATGTATGAGGAATGGTGTCCCAGATTCTTTTAACAATCTTACTCCTCTTGTCTCTCCATGGGCAATTCTTTTTCCATTCATATATTGTCTCAAGGATGTTATGTTGGGGTTGCCAATTTGTATTTCCCAAGGATGACATTTTGGTCCAGCATCTCTTGGCGAAGGGACAGTCTAGGAACAAGTGTTGAATTTTCTCCTCAGCTGAGCAACAGTTGGGACATCTGGATGGACCGTTGATCCCTCTTTTTCTTAAGTTTTCTGCTGTGAGAACTTTACCTTTTAGTAACAGCCAGATGAAGAATTTGATTTTGGGGAGGGCCTCTGATTTCCAAATTAGTCGCCAATGATTCCAAATGGGAGTCTGATATGTGCTGTTGCAGATATAGTGATGCCCAGACTTGATGGTGTAGCTTGATCCCGTGGGATCCCATCGAAGTCTGTCTGCTATTCCTTTTTTAATTGGGGCTCTGTTATGAAGATTAACTGTGAGAGCTTTAAGACTCTCTTCTAATGCTAAAGGAATAGCTGGGAATTCCCAATTAGTCCAGGCACTTGTTTCCACATCCCATTTCGATATTTGGCCTAGCCTCTGGATGCCTTTGCTATTGAGGTGATGTATGATGGGGATAGCTTCTTCAATAGTATTTAGAGGTTGAAGTCCCATTATCTTATCAGTGGCATAGTTGATGCTGTCCCCTCCTCTAGGGATCTTTGAGGTATTTTGTCTGAGAAAAGGAATTGCTTTCTTGCAAAGGTGCCAAATTTTGGTAGAGTCTCTATTGGGAATGTCATTTTTAAGAAGTCTTTGCCTTGAGCCATTGAGGTGTTTACTTTCTATGACTTGCTTCCACCAAGCTTTTGGCTCATTGATTAGTCTCCGGGCCATTTTGATCCCAAATGCCAAATTCAGGATTTTGGGAGCTCTTATTCCCAGACCTCCTCTGTCCTGAGATTGGATTACACTTTTCCAGCTGACCAAATTAAATCTATTTTTTTCTTTTTTCCCTCCTTGCCACAAAAAGTTTCGGAGGGCGACTTCCAGTTTATGGTGAAAAATAGCAGGAGCTTGATAAAGGGTAAATCTGTATAGAGGTAAGGAGGAGATACCTGATTTGAGGAGAATTATCCTGCCTGCTGGATTGAGCCATTGAGAGCCCCATTGCTGGACCTTCCTCTTGACTTTGTCTATTATTTCATTCCAGGTTGCTGCTTTTAATGGTCCCAGACTGACTGGCATCCCAAGATAGGTGAAATGGTCCCAATTTTCTCTGTGGGCAACTCCAAAGATGTTGGCTATGCTGTGGGCAGTGTGGTTGGAAATGTTCCAACTATAGATGCAGATTTTGTGGAAGTTAACTGCTCCCCCTGAATACTCCATAAATTGGCCGAGTAGAGTTTTAAAGCGCCTTACAATGGTTGTGGAAGCTCCTCCAATCAAGAGGGTGTCGTCAGCAAATTGGGAGTGGTTGATGTTCTTGACTCCGTTCCCGAATTTGATACCAGAAATGAGACCAACTCTTCTGTTATGTTCCAGAGCACTGCTAAAGGATTTAGCCATAAGAATAAATAAATAAGGAGAGAGAGGGCAGCCTTGCCTTAGTCCTGTAGAGGATTGGAAGGCTTCACAAGGGCGCCCATTGATCAGAGGCGATATCCAAGGTCCTGATATGGAGGCAGCAATGGTGCTGATGAAGGCAGGATTGAACCCCATTTTCCTCAAGACGGCAAACAAGAAGGAATGTCTTACCCGGTCAAAGGCGTTGGCTAAGTCGAGCTTGAGAACAAATCCTTTCTCTTGCCTGGAGGTGCTGGAGTGAATGGCTTCTTGGACCAAAGTAATTGTGTCATGGATTTGTCTATTGGATAGGAAGCCCCCTTGATTTTCAGAGATTAGGGATGGGAGAAGGGGCTGGAGTCTAGTAGCTATGATTTTTGTGAAGATCTTATATGAGGAATTACACAGAGATATTGGTCGAAATCTAGAGAAAGATGTGGGTCGATTTTCCTTGGGAATGAGGGCAAGGAAAGTTGAGTTTGTGTAACCCCCCATTTTCCCTTTTCTTTGAATTCCCCTCAACATTTTTACGAGATCTTTTCTTATCAGCTGCCAATGGTCCCTGTAAAAGTTGATTGGGAAACCATCTGGTCCCGAAGACTTGTCCGGCTGCAGGGTCCAGATGGCTTTCCTGATTTCCTCCTCCGCTATTTCTCGATTTAGGCTGTCATTCACCTCTTGAGTAATGCCTTTCGGGAGATGCTGCAACAGCTCAGAGTAGTCCACTTCTTCTTGATTTTCGGTGAGGAGACTTTTATAATGAAGGGAGGCTGCCCTCTTGATGGATTCTTGATTGTTATGTTGGTTGCCTTCACTGTCAGTGATAGCATTAACATTGTTCCTTATCTTTCTAGCTGTGGCTTGCTTGTGAAAATAAGCTGTGTTTTTGTCTCCTTCTTTCAACCATAGCTGTCTTGATTTAAACCTCCATTTTGTCTCTTCTTCTCTCTTGATATGCATGAGTTGCCCTTGTATTTCCCATTCCTTATTTTTTAGCTGATGGGTAAGCCCTTGATCTTCAATCTGTTTTTGGACTTTCTCCAAGTCTTGCTGTACTTTTTTTTTAATCTTTTCTGGCTCTTGGTAGCTGGCTTTTGCCCATTCTTTGAGAGCTTTTCTTATGTTTCTGATTTTTGTTTCCCATATGTGACTAGGAGAGCCTTCTACATGATGCTTCCATGTGGTCTCAATGATAGCTTCAGCCTCTGCGTTATTTCTCCACAGCGGATTATATCTGAACGTGATTGGTTCCAGATGAGGATGGGATTCGATTGTAAGGAGGATGGGAAAGTGGTCTGAGGCTGTGGCGCTGAGAATTCTGGTGTGGCTCGCAGTAAAGGAGGAAAGGAGAGAGATGTTGACCAGAACTCTATCCAATCGTTCCATGATATTGCCTGGTCCCAACCTTCTATTATTCCAAGTGTATTTTCGGTTTTTTGGAATAATATCCACCAATTCATTTTCAGACATTATTCCTTCCAGCTGACTTCTGAATGGATCATGAATGAAATTGCCCCCTCTTTTCTCATTCGCGTGGAGGACTAAGTTGAAATCTCCAGCTAGAATGATATTTAGGTTCGGTTCATTTTCTATATTTTCTTTCAGGTCCTTCCAACACTGCTCCTTTTCTCTGTAATGGTTGGGGATGTAAACATTATAAATGATGAGATCACAGTTTTCCTCTTTTCTACTCAGATTGGTCCTCAACTAGTTTTGGTTGATAGTGGTTGACTTGCAGTCCCAGTATTGATTATTCCACATGGTAGTAATTCCTCCAGATGCTCCCCTGGAATTGTTGCTGGCCCCTAAGAAGTTTTTTTGGGCATATACAATCTTCTGCATTTCATTTTGATTTTGTTTGGTTTCTTGGATCAACAAGATTTTAGGTCTTTCACTTTGGAGAAGGTCTCTTAAGGCAGTTGTTTTTGAGGGGTGCCCCATGCCCCTGCTATTCCAAGATATGAGCTTCATCATGGGGCGTTCGAGCGAGGAGGTGCTCGCCTCTCTTGGTCTTTCCCTGCTGTTTCTTTTTCTTGATGTCCTGTCATGAAGGATTCCATAGGGGTTTGGATTCCAAGGGCAATATCCTTTTGGGTGCTTTCTTCTCGGTGCTGTTTGGCTGACTTCCTTCCTGGTCCGAGCTTCTTGTGGAGATCACTTGAAGTGCCAATTTCTTTTGAAGAAATTCTGGTGATTCTAGGAGGGGGAGGATCGGAGGAAGGCTGGGAGAGGATCGAAGAGATCAAGGGAGGGTCAGACAAATCAAAGGAGGGCTGATCAGAATGGGGTTCATCAGAGGCTAGAATAAGGAAAGGGTTGGAGGATGAGGGAAAGGGAGGATCTTGGGATGGTCCCGAGGGATTGGGAGGAGGATATTTGGGGCGGTGGGAGGAAGGGCCCGGCTGATCAGAGGTTGATTCAGGTTTGGATGGAGGTGCTTCAAGCTTGGATGGAGGTGTTGCTTTCTTTTTTTTCACAGTTTCTCAGTGTCCTCCTTGATCTTCAGTTTCCAAGTTAGTTATTTAGTGCATCTATTAGCGAAATGGCCGTATTCATGACATACCTTGCATTTGAAGGGTATTTGCTCATAATCTAGCTGCTGTATGTAGCTCCATTCGTCCACCTTCAGCTTGATGGCTTCCGGCAGACCTTTCCCGAGGTCCACTTCTATGCAGATCCTTGCACAGGCTTGCATGTTGTCCTTGGGCTCACTTCTGTCAATGTATTTTCCTAAAGTGTTCCCGATTGCTTTGACCAATTCATCTCCCCAACAGTGCAAGGGAAGATGCGGTAGACGGACCCATACTGGAACAGCATTGGGGATGTCTAGTTTTGGATCGAAATCAGGGGTCCATTTGCTTAAATATAGCCCACGAGAATCCATAAAATAGGGCCCATTCCTGAATATCAGGTCCTTGTCTGCTTTGGTTTCAAAATGAAAGGTATAGTAACCTTTACCACAGAAACGGATTGAGATCTTTCCTTGAATTTTATCGGACCAATTCCTTTCCACCCATCTTTGGACTGTTCTTGGTGAGGGCCATAAGCCTGTAAACTGTCCTATGAGTCCTTTTTCTGCTAGTGATAGAGCTGCCATTCGAGGAAGAGATGGGGGCAGCTGAACTTCTTGGAGAATATCCAGTTTCTTGAAAAATTTTGAAGTTGCAGGTTTGGGCCGAGAAGGGGGAAGGGACTTTACCAATTTTGAGAATGCTTTCTCATCATCCCCTTGGGAAGGATCTGGATGGGCCATGGCTGTAGCCAAGGCCCAAAAAGCAGGCCTCGCGGTCGAGGTCGAGGCGGCGACGCAGCAACACGCTGATCTCCTAGGTCTTCACGCGTTCCAGCTCCAGCTCCGCTCCGCGCTCGCCAGAACAAATAGGTCTTCTTGTTTGCATAATATATCCTCTTTTCTAGTGTTGAAACCATACATTCTCACAATGTTGTCAGTGCTTCCACTAAAACCCGATGCATCATCATAAAAATACAATCTAAAGTCGCACATGTGTATCAAATTTACTTCTGAAGACATGTATATTTAGAGATTGCCAGAAGCTGCTTTACAACAAAAGATTATTTATTAAAAAAAAACAGCGAGGGCTAATACTATGGGAATTGAAAATCCCCTGTAATAACCACTGTCTGACAACCTAATTAAAATTATTTTTCCTGTTTACTGAAGCCTTAGCCTACAACTATGTGCTTCTCCTGCAACTTCAAAAATATCGTATCAGAAAATGATAGCACTGAATGATATCCAATAAAAAGAGTTACAATCCATATTAGAAACAATAAATCCATGCTTAATGCTGTGATTGCATTGATAGCAAAACAAGAAATTTGATAAATACAAGCACTGCACTTTGATTTTGGCAGTGGATAATAATATTACATCTTTATATTAATTTTGGTTTGAACCTGTGAAGCTCAAGGCCCAAATATAACTCCATGCTTATTGGGTTTTCATGTTCTTGACATGGCTTGGAACCTTCCTGGTAACATCCAATGAGGTAGACAAATAGACTCCATGAGGATTCAACGAGGATTCTTGGGATTTGGGATTAGGCTGTGGTATTCCCTATGAATATGAGATAACCCACACAAACTCCTGCCATGCAGAGGGCCACCATAAAATCCACCATGGCTTTCCCTGTACTTCCATAAACAACAAAGCCCAGATCTCCAAAGCTATCTATTTTCTGAAATCCTTGCCTTTTGAGGGCCCTCTTAGACCATACCAATAGCGTCATGCCATAATAGTCAATGCATGCCACCAGTGCCAGTACAATAAGGCTTGAGAGCCATCCAGTCTTCATGAAAGTGTACGTCAATCCCAGCACTCCTGCTCCTACAATCGATACCATTTTTGACTATAAATATGTTTTCCACCCCACACCTGGAAGGATCTGCATTTGAAGAAACACAAATGGAATGAAAGGGTGACTACTAGGGCTGAATTTGCTTCGAACAATGAAGAAGTGTTTGGGGACTTTCAGAATGTCTCTGCGACTGAGAGCACTGCTAACAATAGTCACGGAGATCCTTTTCCATCAATTTCGGTTGATAATAAGGATGCATTTGGAGATTTTCAGAATGGAAACAAAAGCCATGATTCTACTGAAAGTGGAGATCCCTTTGCAGCATCCTTGAATGTCTCTAATGACCTATTTGGTTTTGGTTTAGTTCCTAATTTGTCAAATACAGGAGCCCCTTTTACTGATTTTTCTTTTGCTGCCAGCTTTACGGATTCTCATACACCTTCTGCTACCTCCATGAAGAAAGACACAGCCCCTGTCAGAGTTGCTGATCCATTTGAAATGTTGAACAAAAGCTTCTCTTCTCAGAAACAGGCCCGTCAAGAGAAAAGCAAGGATCCCCTGGAATCTTTGCTCTCATCATCTTCTGCTGCTGCTTCGGGAGGTTTAATTTAAATTTGATATTTCAACTAGTACTTAATGTTTGGGATAATCAGCTATAAAAAGGGTTCTTAGGCATTAGTGTAGAGGGCTTTTGAGAGCCATATTATTGCAGGTAGCATGTCAACAACAACAAAAAATTGAAGCAGCGACCATACTTCCCTTGGAGTTGACCTGAGTTGGCATCCCTATGTTCTCATGAAGCTTTCAGTTTTGTGTGTTGTGTATTTTGAGTATCCAGTTGCTGTTGCCAGTAACTACTGCAGACTTGATTCTATAATTAGTCCTCTGGAATCAGTTATCAAATGTATTGCTGAATATCGCTGGAATTTCTACCGTTTCTCATGTTTTTTCTATTGTTTACTATTGTTAGCACCGTATTAGCTTCAGATTATAGATAATAGTATCCATGTAATAGTTTTATACTGAGTCTCTTACGGTTTTTGAAATAAAAACATATCTCGATTTAGGTTCATAATAGGGATGAATACCAACTATGGCTTCATTCTAAGTTACTCATGGGAGGATAATTGGAGGACATAAATTACACTGTCAAGGACTCACTTGAATACGACAAGGGACACCATGGAACAAATGAACCAAGCCCTGTGTATAATGATTATAGCAATTGACATAAGGATACAGGCAGGCGAGAGTAGTGGTGAAGGTCAGAAAGACCCCAAGACTACAAAAGGGGGGTTGAATCCCAAGACTACAAAGGGGGGGTGGGGTGAATACAAATGATCATGATTGAAACCCCTTTGCAGGGAACATTAATGGGAAAATGGTAGATCACGGGAATCATGACAATCAAGTCAAAAAAGAAAGAAACCGTATCAATTAGTGGCATCTTGAGAGTGTTCCCAATCCCAAGTTTGATAGGGTCCAAAGAGACACTAAATCAAGGGGATTTAATAGGAAAATTGTCAAATTTCTTTCATTTGATCATATGAAGGATTATCAGGAAATCCAATTTTCTACCCCACACCTGGAAGGATCTGCATTTGAAGAAACACAATTGGAATGAAGGGGTGAATACTAGGGCTGAATTTGTGACTGCTTTTTATCACAACTTTGATGCTTACACCCTAGATGATTGCTTCTTAACCCTCAAAATAAAATTAGAGAGGCCGCATGAAAGAGTTCTGCCAAGGCACCCCACTTGTAGAGATTATTTCTCCTCTGCAAGTAGTTTCCATGTATATGGATGGCTGAATAGTCCATCCAAGGATATGTCAAAGCAGTCAAAGCCTTAAAGCCTACTTGAAGACATGTATATTTAGAGATTGCCAGAAGCTGCTTTACAACAAAATATTATTTATTAAAAAAAAACAGCGAGGGCTAATACTATGGGAATTGAAAATCCCCTGTAATAACCACTGTCTGACAACCTAATTAAAATTATTTTTCCTGTTTACTGAAGCCTTAGCCTACAACTATGTGCTTCTACCCGCAACTTCAAGAATATCGTATCATAAAATAATAGCACTGAATGATATCCAATAAAAAGAGTTACAATCCATATTCGAAACCATAAATCCATGCTTAATGCTGTGATTGCATTGATAGCAAAACAAGAAATTTGATAAATACAAGCACTGCTCTTTGATTTTGGTAGTGGATAATAATATTACATCTTTATATTAATTTTTTGAACCTGTGAAGCTCAAGGCCCAAATATAACTCCATGCTTATTGGGTTTTCATGTTCTTGACATGCCTTGGAACCTTCCTGGTAACATCCAACGAGGTAGACAAATAGACTTCATGAGGATTCAACGAGGATTCTTGGGATTTGGGATTAGGCTATGGTTTGGATCCTGTAAACATGTAAGATAGAGTATTCCCTATGAATATGAGATAACCCACACAAACTCCTGCCATGCAGAGGACCACCATAAAATCCACCATTGGTTTCCCTGTACTTCCATAAACAGCAAAGCCCAGATCTCCAAAGCTATCTATTTTCTGAAATCCTTGCCTTTTGAGGGCGCTCTTAGACCACACCAATAGCGTCATGCCATAATAGGCAATGCATGCCACCAGTGCCAGTACAATAAGGTCTGAGAGCCATCCAGTCTTCATGAAAGTGTACGTCAATCCCAGCACTCCTGCTCCTACAATTGATACCATTTTCGACTGTAAATATGTTTTCCACCCCACACCTGGAAGGATCTACATTTGAAGAAACACAAATGGAATGAAAGGGTGACTACTAGGGCTGAATTTACTTCGAACAATGAAGAAGTGTTTGGGGACTTTCAGAATGTCTCTGCGACTGAGAGCACTGCTAACAATAGTCACGGAGATCCTTTTCCATCAATTTCGGTTGATAATAAGGATGCATTTGGAGATTTTCAGAATGGAAACAAAAGCCATGATTCTACTGTCAGGGAGATCCCTTTGCAGCATCCTTGAATGTCTCTAATGACCTATTTGGTTTTGGTTCAGTTCCTAATTTGTCAAATACAGGAGCCCCTTTTACTGATTTTTCTTTTGCAGTCAGCTTTACGGATTCTCATACACCTTCTGCAACCTCCATGAAGAAAGACACAGCCCCTCAAGAGAAAAGCAAGGATCCCCTGGAATCTTTTCTCTCATCATCTTCTGCTGCTCAAGGCCCAAATATAACTCCATGCTTATTGGGTTTTCATGTTCTTGACATGGCTTGGAACCTCCGCCCTGGCCACTTACAAGAATGTTTATTTGCTACAGATTTGAGTAATAGACGAAACTGACCCACCAATGCCAAAGACAATGCCGAATACGATGAGCAAGGCATCAACAAGGATCCATATCAGAGATAATTCATGCCAACGAGCATGCAAATGAAACAGAGTAGGAAATAGAAACCCTAAAATACAACCAATACTGCTCCCAATCAGAGATGAAAAAATCTGCAAATGAAGGGACCAGAATTGACACTATTTCTATCGAGAAAATCGCAAGAGATTTGATCATGAAGGAAAACTCCCCTCTGCTAAACCTCCCTTCTAGGACTTCATAAACAGGATTCATCATCAGTGGAAATGTGAAGAAAAGGTTCAGACATAGGGCAATCTGAACAAAATCTGTGATCCAGCTTTTCGCCAAGTTCAGAGTCATCATATCTCTGGTTGTACTTCCAAAAGCAATATACCCGAATGCTTCAAAACCCCATAAATGAGAGGAATGAAGAGAAATGCAACGGACAAAACTCCACCAAATCTATGTTTTTTCTCCATAGCTAATTCCAGGGGCAAAATCATGCTTACCGCTTCAAATGCATAGACTGCTACACCCACTCCATAAGGAATAGCAGAGAAACTAGTGAAAGCCTGAACATCGGGACCCACAGTACTCAATATGGACAACACATCTTGCACCACAACAGTTAGCATTGCAGAAATTTCAACGATATCTGCAAAAATACTAAAAGGGGCCAGATGGGTAAGGGTTCGAATCCCACTCATGATGAGCTCCAGTGGAAAAATAGCCCATATGAAGCCTACCTTCCTGGTAACATCCAACGAGGTAGACAAATATACTCCATGAGGATCCAACGAGGATTCTTGGCATTTGGGATTGGGCTGTGGTTTGTGTTTAGTCAATTTAGTGTTATCTAAATTGCTAGTATTAATTGTCAACCCGGGGCTCGTAAACTGATGAAGTGAGGGTGTACTATATGTACTTAAGTAACTTTCTTAGAGCTTTTGTTTTTTAGGGGTGTTGCTTATGATTAACTTATCTTCCTAAAATGGAATGATGATTATAGACAAATGAGTGCAAGTGTGTGAAAGGTGATCTCTATATGAGTGAAAGTGTGTG
>APFE030608869.1:0-27143 GCA_000404065.3 Pinus taeda | reverse complement strand
CCCCCCCCCCCCCCCCCTCTCAGTATTATTTCCAACACAGCTAAAGAAGGAGAAAGGACGTATTGCAATCACTGCAAAAAGGAAGGCCACAATGACGATCACTATTGGAAACAGCACCCAGAAAAGAGTCCAAAGAAGTATGGAGGAAAAAGGAGGCAGAAGACACAAATTGAATGTAACCAAGTAATGTAAAGTCAAATTTTTTAATGCTTCTAAGTTAGTGGACGAAGTAGAACTGGATGTAATACCATTCGATATCTATTGCATGGTGTTAGGGAGCCCCATATCTGTATGATAGAAAGGAAATCTTCTTTTGTCACAAAAACAAATACGAAATCACAAAAGATGGGGTCGAATATATAGTAAGTGCTCATCAAAATAAAATCAATGGCAGCCTTGTAAGCACTGGACAAATGAAAAGACTGGTGAATTCCAGTAAGGGTTGCATGCTTCTGGCTGTAAGGGAAAAAGAGGCACAATTAGTTTATTATTTCCCAGGTTGTGATTAGGAGCATAAATAGGAATTATCTTAATTAATTTCTAATTATGATGAGTTGTTTTAGAAACCGAAGGGATTACCTCCAAAGAGGGAAATCCAACACGAGATCCATTTGCAGCATGACACTCCTTTACCAAATATTGGCATGTACAGTATGTCAACCATTGAGATGGAGGAAATCAAGAAACAGGTGTAGGAATTGTTGGACCAAGGGTTCATCAGGCCGAGCACTTCTCCATGTGGCTCACTGATTGTCTTAGTCCCAAAGAAAGATGACACATGGATGATGTGCATGGATTACCGTGCGCTAAACAAGATCGCAGTGAAAAATTACTACCCTCTTCCATGCATTGATGACTTTGATCAGTTAAAGAATGTTGTTTATTTCACCAAATTGGATTTGTGCAGTGATTATTACTAGGTTTGAACTGCAAAACAGGATGTGTGGAAAACTGCCTTCAAGACCAAATAAGGGTTGTTCAAATGGATGGTGATGCCATTCAGACTTTGCAATGCTCCAGCCACTTTTATGAGCTTCATGAATGATCTCTTTCGACCTTTCATTGATGAATTTGTTCTTGTATATTTAGATGATATACTTGTCTTTAGTAAAAGTTGGGTGGAACATGTGTGTCATGTAAACAAAGTGCTTGATGTATTGAAAAAAGAAAAACTCTTTGTAAAGTTGTCAAAGTGTGAGTTTTGGAAAGCCTCTTTGGGTTACCTAGGTCATATTGTTGGTCATGGTCAGTTAAAGATTGATCCTTCTAAAGTTGAAGCAATTGTAAATTGACCTAAGCCTACTAGTGTAACCAAGGTCCACAACGTTTTAGGTGCAATCGATTATTGGAGGAGATTTATTGTTAATTTATTTGTTATTGTAGAACCTTTGCACTCATTGACAAGTGTGAAATAAGTCTTCCAATGGGGAGGAAGACAGTAGAATTCCTTCGAAACATTGAAGGCAAAGATCAGCACTACGCCAGTCTTAGCCTTACCCGATCTCCAACAGCCATTCGAGATCGAAACTGATGCTAGTGGTTATGCCATGGGAGCTGTACTGATGCAGTAAAAGAAGCGGATTTGTTACCATTCTAAGAAGTTTTCTCAAGCTGTGATAAACTATCCCACTTATGACAAGGATATTTATTCCTTGGTGCGGAGTGTGAAAAAGTGGAAACACTACCTGATCGGTAAGGAGACCATCATCCATACAAATCATCAACCCTTGCAGTACCTTCAGTCACAAACCAAGTTGCAACAATCTCGTCATTTTAGGTGGATGGGTTTCCTTCAACAGTTTCATCTAGTAATAAAGTATAAGAAGGGCACTAGCAATAAAGTGGCCAATATGCTATGTCGCCCTCCTATTTCTGCTTCTATTATTTTGCATAATGCTTTGTTGTCTTCTGAGAGTTATGCTGAACAATATGCTAATGATGATGACTTTAAGGAGATTTATGCAAAACTAACCCATGGTTCACAGGTGGACAAATATCACTTGCAAGGAAAACTATTGTATCACCTTGGTAAATTGTGTATTCCCACAGGGGAAAGAGTACATGTAATTCGAGAGGCCCACACCTCTCTTGTGTCTAGACAATTTGGTGTCAAAAAGAGTTTGTGTCATGTACAAAGATTTTGTTTTAGCCTCATATGAAAAACATTGTGACTCGCTATGTAAAGGGTTGTGTGACGTGTTCTGTTTCAAAGCCTTCTGATAGAAAACTCAAGCTCTACACACCACTCCTTATTCCAAGTCACCCATGGGAAAATGTCTCAATGGACTTTGTAGGACGTTTGCCTTTGTCTAAAAAGAGTCACGACTATTTGTATGTCGTCATTGACCGTTTTAGTGAGATGTGTATTCTTATGCCTTGTAAAACGTAGATCACTATAGTGCAGACTGCTTCTCATTTCTTTCAGCATGTTTGGGTCCATTTTGGATTACTCACATCAATTATGTCATATCAGGATTCTCACTTTCTTGGAGAGTTCTGGACTAGCTTGTGGAAGATGATGGACACCAAATTGAAAAGAAGCACAAAATTTCATCCATAGACTAACGGACAGACAGAGGTTGTCAACCGTATTGTGGTACACTTGTTACAAGGCTATTGTGGGAAACATCCTAGGTTATGGGATGAGCATCTTCCATATGTAAAACATTCCTACAACTAAGCAGTGCATTCATCTATGCAACGTTCACCATTTGAGACATGCTTTGGTTACCTGCCAAAGGACCCTTTTGATATGGTCTTTCGAATGGAAGATGGCTCCAGTGGATGTAATGATAGGGACAAACCTTAGTAGTTCATTCAGTGAATCTAGCTGATTCACCAAGCAGTACAAGAGTAGTTGGACAAAAGTCAAGCCCATTATAAGGCTTGCCATGACAAACACTGAGTCGACCACCGATTCCAAGTGGGCGACAAAGTGTGCTTCCACATCAGCAAGGACAAAATGAAGGGAGAAGGGAAGAAGTTGCGACCAATCTAGTATGGTACATTCACCATTTTGGAGAAGATTGGGAACAATGCCTTTCGTCTTGATTTGCCGATCTATACGCATATGTACTTAGTAGTGAATTTGGAGAACTTAAAACTGTATGAACCACCATTGATCATGGACACCGATGAGGTGGGCATAGTTCCTATAGTTGATGATTTTGCACTAGAATATCTCGATGAGTTACCTGAAGACATCATCCTTGACAGAAGGACCAGGAATTCACAATGAGGAGATGTGGTATTCCTTCGAGTTTGGTTCAAGGGAATGCACCCCAACAAGGAAAAATGGCTGGAGAAGGAAAGAGTGAGGGAACAATTCCCATACTTGCTAATTGTCTAATGAAATCTTTTAGCAGTCCAAAAGCTCCTCAATGGGGAGGATTGATCCAGGTGGATCTTCATAAATTCTCATCACCTTGACATCATATCGAAATGCTTGTCATCTTGGTTCCAATGGTGCAAATGACACTCCAATCCGAGTCCAGATGATGAAGTTATCACGAAGAGAAAATTGCCTTATCCCTTTAGAAAAGGAGGCATTTTCACTAAAAAATGGCTTTAAGCCATTAAAAGGAAAAATAACAATCGGAGGGTCCGAAGGGGCAGACTTAAGGAGTAGCAACAGAACCCCCAATTAGCTATCTCTGATTAATCAGAGTTGGGGGCAAGTGATTAGCGATTGCGATTGGGACTTAAGACCTGTGATTAGTGATTGCGATTGGCAGGACCAAGGACTAGGACCCCTGAGACATAGTGATGTGATATGCCGATCTGATAGGGCCGATGCGATACACCGATATCGGCAATATCGGCGATCGGCGGATCCCTGATATATAGGACTATGGAACAAGTGATATGCGATTGTGATATGGGGACCGGAACCGATGGGTTTATGGACCTGATTTCATATATTTTGAAGTCCAGGACTTCAGTTTTCTTAATGTTTTGTGTATTATCTGTTTAAATGGAAAAAGGCCAATTTCGAGGTTTTTGTGAGGAAGGGTGGATTCATCACACCCAATTGATCCATCCATTATAACAACCTTCTATTCTAATTAGACAACCCCTGATTTCAGTGGCATTGCAACAAAACCATAATTATAAACCCTGATGAATGAAGAAAGCACGGGAGAGGATTTTTCAGCACTTAGTTTGAGGCAAGAGAGCCATAGGAGGGATGATAGTGCATTTTGTCTAAATTGGACAAATATTATATGTTTTCAACCCTTCTCAATGCCACGGACGCATTTATGTTGTCCATTTCTCCATCTGAGGTATCCATTTCACAACCATTTTCCAGAATGGAGGTATAAGCCTCTTTTTTGTGTCAACTGGTAAATGTATTCTCTTCTTTTCATACCAATTAATGAATGAAGGCATCCCCATTGATCGAGTAGGGCCTGAAGATGTAGTCCAAGTTGGACAAACTCCGTTATCAAGTCTTGTTGTCTTCTTGTTGTGCCTTTATGTGATTTCTTCTTCTTTTCTTGTGTGCACATTGGATTTTTGTGTTAAGCTGCAATTTCTACATGTGATTCTTTCCATACATCTATAATCAAAATATCCTTGGATCAAGTAACAACAGGTGTAGTAGGAATAGATGACATAGTTTGCATTGGTTGTGTTGGATACACAAGCCTTGGTTGAACTGGCATTGCTAGTTTCCATTGAAAAACTCTAATTCCAATTTGACCTAAATACTGCAAGATATTACCATATGGTAGTCCACTGGAATAAGGAGGATACAGTGAATAAGCATATTGCTCTCCATATGGTGGAAATCCAATATTTAATGGATACATCGGTATTTGTTGACTAGATTGCCCAACTTGATACTGATATGCAGGATCAAAATGTTGAGTTCTCATTAGAGAAGAACAAGGTAAAATTTTGGTTGAGGACATGGGTGATGACCATGGTGTAGAAGCAACCCCTGAGTGGGTTCTAGAAAATTATTAGTAACCAACCAAGACGGATGATTCACCATACAGGTGCGACTCATGTGTCGTAGAAAACATTGAAGAGGTTGCAACTGAAGATTCTACTGTAGTTGCATCGGATGATACAGTTTGAGATGTTGACGGTTGTTCAGCCATAGTTAACTAACCCAAAAGTTGTCCTAAAGAATTGACGGGTACTTGAAAAGAAGCAGGATCAAATGGAGTGGAAAAATCAGGAGTATGAGGGTAAAGCTAAAGTCCCGTTCCAAAGTGAAACAGGGTTCCAGGTGTGGAAGCTTCTTCCAATTCTTCCTCTATAGAAATTAAACCTGGTGGAAGAACTTCATCGTCAAGTCTGTAAAATATTTATGGTGTTGATAAAGTTGAAGTGTCAATAGTTATTGATGTCTGAGGGGTAACCAGTTGATCATATTCCAGCAAAGTAACAACTTCTGAATGTTCAAATTCGAAGTGCAGATGTTCAAGTAAATGAGCAACAGTTTCAGAAAGATGTTCCTGAACAACTTCAGGTTCGGATGTAACTTTTGTTTGAACTGGGATAGATTCTGGATTAACTTTTGGTTGAACTGATTCAAGTTCAAAAGTACTTTCTTGTTGAGCAATTTCAAGTTGAGGATCAACTTGTTGTTGAACAACCTCGGTTACTGTTTCACTAGGATCAGTGTTAATGTCCTCTGGTAATTGTGAATCTTCTTCTTCAGAAATAGATGGGCCATAAATCGTTGGAGTAACTGGAGTCTCAGTACTTATCGAAATAGATGATTCAGGTAATTCAGATGAAGAACTAGTAGTTCTTGATGTAATTGACTTAGTTAAGCGAGGCCGCTTTTCCCAAATTGGTGTCGCTTTGGGAGGCAAAGGAAGTTTCCTTGTTGTTCTCCACAAACAATAGGGTATGGGTTGATGTTCCTCCACCATTGTTGATTAATTTTATTATCAAAAAATAAATAAATAAAAAGGGTATACTAGGCAAAAGGTTTACCAAGCAAGTGTGAACTGTAGAATACCTCCTGGCAAACCAAGAAGTACGGGCAGGAAATCTCCCCAAATGTTGTGTTTGGTGTATCACAGTTTACAAAGAAACTGACTCGGTTACATAAGGATGGATAGAAACCTAGAGTTGTACTCCCATATATACCCGAAGGTACATGGAGGCCCAGTCCGTATAAGCACTGTCTAATGCAAAACCACACAGTGAGAGCATTCCCATATACTTTACATACAATAACACCGCCCTATATACCCAAAAGTACGTGGACGAGCTATGATATACTCATGTACGTGGAATGAGGTATCACACTCGGAATGTATTGTCGACAAGTTAGCGACAAATGCTTTGCTTTATGACGTCGAAACACATCTCTAGCCTAGAACCACTAAATGTTCTCATTAATGACAATGCTCCATTAGGTAAATTGATGTTTATTTTAAGTTGATCTTGCTTAGGAATTTGCCTTTCAAGTTCACTACGTAATGTATTTTGAAATTCCTAGGAATGCAACTATCATGATAAGCATTCTTTCCATTCAATTTAACAATTAAAATCCTAGCTACTTAGGGATAGAGCAATCAAATTTCTTTTGATCAAAGAGTAAAGAGCACAATCTAAATGCAATTTCCCTACACTATTCCTATCAGCACACTCAAACTTTTTCAATGCAACATGCATGTATTTATTTTCGATTCCCTTAATGTGAATATGAACAGAAAGGAAATATGCACATACAATCAATCAATCTTTCATATGAACAAAGACTTTTATGACAGTTCAAATTCAAAGGAAGAGAAGACTTTAAAACACTTTCTTTGAAAGAATATTAATCAATTATATCCTAACTTTGACTATTGATCAATATGACAAAGAAAACATGAAGAAACATTAATAAATCCTATCAAATTTAGGCTAGACAAGGAGATAAAAACTCATTTTCTGAGACATAACATTCATTGATCAATCAACAAACAGTCAAACAGAGAAAATTTGGCAAAAAACTCTCTCCAATGGTGGGAAACTGATCCTAGGAGGCTCAACGTAGCCTAGAGTGGAAGACAGTGCACTTCAGAGCACTGTCCCTAAGCCAGGGATGCTCTGCAGCACACTATGTCCCTCATAAGCCTAGGCTAGTGAGAGTAATCCATTTCAAGAGGAAATTGGACATAGTTTTGACCATTTTTCAATGTAAACAACTAAATTACAATCGACGAACAAAAATAGAGTCTACAAGGATGTCTTAGAAGGTGGATAAGCTACTAGGAAAGAGGATTCTTCCCTAGTGGAGTCGCCAATTTGTTTTGGAGAATTTAGCATCTACGGATAAATACTAATTCATTAGACAAGAAGTTGTGCCTAGAACAACAGCTTAAAGTGTTTTAGAATTTTCCTATAAGAAATAGATAAGAAGAGAGGATAGAAGGCCTACCTATAGTTCCGCTTTCCTCTCGTCTCCCTTGTATCGATCCCGTCGCTCCTTCCCATACTTAATCCACTTGAGAAGTACCTTGTAAACACAACAAAAGACAAAATCTGATCAAAGCATACAATCTATTGAATATAAATGAAAGGAATCAAAAGCACTTCATACATATAAGCATTATGAAAGAAAACAACATATGGAAAAAGGTTCAAACACTTTATTAGATAGAAGAAGGAATTACAACCATCAGTGTTTGATTCAATGTCATTCCTCCAGCTTGGATCCCATCCACATCACATCAAAAGCAAGACAAGCTTGTGGCATCACATCATTTGCTCCAAAGTCAAGTCTCATAGTAGAATTATATCCTTACAATTCAACATAATCTAGCCCCAGCTTGGATCCCATCCACGTCACATCAAAAGCAAGACAAGCTTGTGGCATCACATCATTTGTTCCAAAGTCAAGTCTCATGGTAGAATTATCTCCTTACAATTCAACATAATCTAGCCCTTGATCATTTAGATGAGTGGTCAGTTTATAGGAAGATGAAGGAGGTTTTATCATTAATGGTGACATGGTCAATTTATATGAAGATGAAGGAGGTTTTATCATTAATGGTGACATTGAATGGCCTTCCATACTTAGAATTAGTTCCATGGAGGAAGGGATGAGAGGATAAGATACTCCTTAACTCGTTCCTCATCCATTTTCGAGATCATAGGAGTTGATAAGACAGGGAAACTTCTAGATGAATCCAAAAGATAAGAATATTTCCCAAACCCTATGTGAATTTGCATTCTCACCTAGCATAGGTGAAAGTAAGCCTAAGTGCTCTGCAGAGCACCCTGGTAGTGGACTTAACTATGCTAGTCCCTCTAGAGGATATTTCTGGATGTCTTCAAGTCATGAAACTATCTGTGAAGGAGGCATTCAAAGGGTTGACTTGTTTAGGGCATGAAACCACTAAATTTAAGGTTTGATGAGCCCTAAAACACTGGTCTGAATCTTGGGATTTGATGTGCCCAAACGGATCTATAACACTCTTTGACATCAATTTGTTAAGTTATCACAAATTCATTATGCTTTCAGTTTGAAAACCTCCAGAAGAAGAAGTTCCAGTGCTCAAGAAAGTGAAAACATAGCTCAGGTTTCAACCTTAAAGGTGACTCTATTTTCAAAAGTGAAAAAAATCAGTTTTTCAAAGGTTTGTGGGTCCCATTTCTTTTTAAAAGGAGAAATTAATTTGCCTATATAAACTCAAAAGACCCAAACTTTTCTTATCTACCTCTCATTCACTCTTGTGCATCGAGCTCTCCACCCTAAAATAGAGAAAAACTAGTTTCCATAGGAAAATCTGGCAAAAATCTCAAGGCACTACACTCAGAGATACTCCGTTGCACTTGGAGGCCTGACGCTGTGCTCAAGAACACTGCATTGCGCTTGGGTGCTGCGCTCAGGTTAACTGCACTACGCTTGGGCCTGAGTGTCTAGAAATCACCCAAATCTCTCCCAAAACTAATTTTAAAGCTTGCTAACCTGATTTCATTGCATCCTAAGCTAGGCTACAAGTAAGTACATCATTCCACTTGCTTCTTTGTTTTTCAAAATCATTTCATGCCAAAGATTTCTACAATTAGGGGTTTGTAGTAAGTTTTTCATGAAAAATGATAGGGTTGATGATAACCATTTTTGTTTCTTGATTTTTAACATGTAAAATATTTCCCTACACCTTTATACATGTTAGATAAACTATGTAAACCACTTAATCAACCTCAAAACATAATTTTACCGCATTAAAAGTGTAACCCTAGTTCATTGCTAGGGGTTTTGGGCACTTTCACTAAAAACTTTGTTTTTTCCTTCTCATGAGCATATCATTCCTCCATTGACTTTTCATTCATTTTCATCAATTATCCATAGCTCATATCCACCTATTTCAAACCTTCTTTACCATTTCATCAAACTTCACCTACCCATCATTCCACTTTCCACTCATACCTCACAGATTTTCTCATTTTCCTGCTGCTAGGGTTTCTGTCTTCATGGAAGCAGAATCTTCACCAGAGAGGAAGAGACATCACAAGGGAGGTAAAATCCTCAGATATGAGCCATCAAATTGCAGTGAAATAAACTCATGTCCCTTATCAAATAGTGCTTTTAAGATGTGAATTGCTTGGATTTCTGCAAAAGGGTTAGTGAAGTAGGATTCAATAAGTAGTTGATAGATTAGGTGGAAAATCAGTTGAAAGGTGAAAGTGTTGTTACTGCTGGTGTTGAATTCAATTTTTCATTTGCCTCCATTTCACTTGCTATAGGGCTACCAAAAAATGGTGAATATTGGTTCGAGGGGATGAGCCTAGATCTTGAGTATTATAAACCCTTCTTAAAAACACCATACAGGGAAAAACATGCTCATATTATGCCTTTCAGGTACTTATTAGAGAAGTAAGACCCCTTGATGAAGATTTTCATGAAGTTCTTTACATGTGAAGGAAGATTCTCCATATTGTATGCTTATCATATTCCCCTCCTAATGCATTTTACCTCTCAGAAGTCACTCAATATGTGCAACTACCTATGTAGAACAAGGAGCACTACCCTAGCCTATTTCATCATAGTCTGATCAAGACTATAGTCCTTCATCAACTTGCAGACAAAGGTATGACTTGGGAAACTTTTTTGGAAATAGCCCTAAAATGGCATGAAGCCAATGTAGCAGCTCAACCTCTAACATGCCAACACAAAAAATGAAAGTGGGATCCTCTAGCAAACCAGTTGAAAGAAACAAAGAACATAAGATTGAGGTGACTAGGATTTACAAGAGAGGGAAGAGGCTTGTGTTTGCTTCTCATGGTGAGAAAGGGGCCAAGCCTTCTACATAAACAAAATAGGGATTGTCAGCGCAAGATAAGGACATGGTTGAACATGAATTTGAGCTCGTTGATTTAGAGGTAGAGGATCAGACTTCAAGCATGCAGCAGATGATCATAGATAAATACTATCATTTCAAAGCGCTAACAGTCAACATGGCAAGAGAAAGGTACATCATTTCATTCCTTGAACATGAGAATAGTTAACTCAAAGCGAAGCAATTGATCATGGAAAAAAAACAAACCAAATTGTTGCAGCATATTGACAAGGAAAAGTAGTCATAGATTCAAGTGAGCCTGAAAGAACACAAGGGAAGGGTAAGAGGAAAAGGCCAAGAACAAAAGGGCTAAAGAAGGAATTGCAAGAAGAAGAGGAAAACGTTCTACTGAATGAAGAGCTAGACCTAGAGGACATAATTGCTCTTGAGGTCAATCAAGACAAGGATTATTGACTCAACATGGTGAATGATCACTTGGAGAAGCTTATAGAGAAGGAAAATAGAGACAATCGGCTACTTAGGCGTATGGCGCAGCACTACCAGGCTCGAACCATGGTCTATAATGTCAAAGTCAAGCATCTTGAAAACAAGCTCAAAGAAGCCGAAAAGGACCAAAAATATGAAGGAAACTTGGAGATGCTTGCTGAAGCATTCATGAAGGTTTAACATCTCTTATTTTATAGCTCTTGGCCAATTTTGAGCAAATTTTGAGCATTTTTGGTTTTTTGTGAATTTTGAAACCTAATTTAGAAATTCAACAGTTCCAGGAGCACAACGCCTTGGCGTTGCGCTTTTTTCTCAAGCATTTATTTCAGGAAAACTCTACATTTTTGGAAAGATCTTACCATCCTCTAAAAACCATTTTCTCAAATTTTCAGAGGTGGCTCAGATTTTGAGAAAAGTGGAAAAAGTGGCAAAAAACTAGCTTTCTGGACCCTTTTTCGATAGACGTGGTGCTCCTATAATGACCTTGGGGGATGGATTTTTGAAGGCCTTCCCATGCGCAAGTTTAAAAAATTTAAACTATTTTGCAAACTACACGTGAAGGGCTAGTTGACCATTCTCTTATATCTTCATTTGGACATCAGCAAGGCACCTTGAAGTGATCTCATAGTTGGCACTATGCTTTTGCATTTTTCTGTGTTTTAAATTGTAAATATCATTGTGTAAAATTTCTAGTTTCCAGTTTGACTTAGTCAAAGTCAAAAATCTTTATGTAATGGCACTTGTTTCGAAGCTAGGTGATGTAGGCATGAATAAATGTACATGAAAGGTTGTTTTTTGTGTTTAGTAGACCCTATAAAGGAAGCAAACTCCTAAACAAACTCTCCAAGAAGTGTTTGAGTTTCACCTTCTCACTCTCACCTGTTGGTTGAGAGAATCTTGGAGTCAATTCCTCCACCTAGGAATTGGAATCTTGAAGGTGTGCAAGTGGCCTAAGGGAGTCTATATGTATCATTTCTCTTTCAGAGAGAGGGTTTGGACTTTTTGTGGAGGAGGCTTGCTTGCAATCATCTTTTCAGCTAATACAGAGACAGTTGCGGCTGTTTTTAAGGAACTCTAGCCCAGTGAGTTCATGGTGTTTATTCTTCATTTTATTTGTTTTCTAATGGTTAAAACATCTTTATATACATGATATCTCTTCTTTATATGGATTCCTTGTAGTGAAATACATAGAATTCTTGTTCACAAGCTCTATTTATCTGGTTTTCATAGTTATGTTTATGTCTTCCTAAGCTAATGAAATCATGTTTACTTATGCTCATTAGTTTCTTCTACACTCTCTCTTCTATACTACATTGACAATATTCTAAATACACCATGGTTTTCTGACATCTAGCTCCTTTCCATATTTGCTTCCGCACTCCTACAACCTAGACCTATTTGTGGCTCCAAACCCTAGTCCAACAAACCCTAAAATCTAAATTTTCACCAACACACAAACAATTATATATATCTAGCTTGAAAATTATTTGCTTTAAAGTGATTTCACTGATAAGAGACTTTGAGAGATTCCTCTCATGCTCAATAAGGCTAGCTACTAAGCTGAAGTGGTTTGAGGTTACCCTTGTTGGTCTCCTTTCATCCTAGGAAATTATAAGGGACTAACACATTCAGCAGACTGTTGAACTTTCTACTCTTACCATTATAGCATCTACTTCATCTTTGTAATCAGATCATCCAACATCAGTTGTCCCTACCTCTTTTGTAATTTCTACTATTCATCCAGTAGTATCACAAGTAGTAACTCAATTAGTTCCCAAAAATCCTATATTTGTTCCTCTCTTAAGACCAAATATCATGGCTGCTCGCTATGCACCCCTAGTTTTAGCTTCCCAATTGCATGATATGCCCCAAGACTATCAAAATAGGATTCCCTAATTTGATGATACTATTGCTATCAATGCACAACATCACATAGATAGGATGAATGGCTTTCTTGATCTTCATGAAGTAGATGATAATGATGTAAAGTTAAGGTTGTTCACCCAAAACTTAGGAGGAGAGGTTAGAAAATGGTTCAAAAACTTAGCAGCAGGTAGTATAACTGACCTTATTGTTTTTCACTAATATTTCCTAACTAGGTGGGAAATTAGAAGGAGTCCTCTGCAGATCCTTAATGATTACAAAAACCTTAAGAGAGGACATAATGAAATTGTAGAAGAGTATTGTGACTGATTTAATAAGGTTTACAATGCAATTCCTGTTGCAATTAAACCACCCCTGGGCTTAGCCCTTATACATTTCCCAGAAGGATTTGACGTTGATAAGGCCTATCAACTGAGAGAATAGATACTGCAACCTTAGAGGAGATGCAAGAAAACACACTTAAAGTAGAGGCTACTTTATTAGCCAATAAAGCTAAATTAAAGGTTGAAAAAAGAGTAACAATAAAATAGGAACCTTCATCTTCTGCTTCCACAGATTATAAAATAGACAATCTATTGAGAACTATAGAGAAAATGATGGATAGAATCAGTATAACTGATAGGGCTCCTCAGAGAGAAAATCAAACTGGGAAAATAAGGAATCCAAACTATAGAAGAATTCAACCCCAGATTTAACAAAGGGACCCAAAAGGTCCAGACCAGCAGGTAATACCTCCTTTCCAAGAAAATTATACATTTGAGGAGGCTGAAGTAGCTAATGATACAAAGGACATTCATATAAATATCATGGGAGTAAATGATAATGACTATATTTTTCTTACTGAGGAATAACAAGACCTTTTCCTGTTATCCTAGAATGAAATAGAACCTGAAGAATTAGAGGATTACAAGAAAGGTTTTGAGAATTCCATTATGTAATTCCATAAGCAATACAACCTTAGGATTAGGAAAACACCTAATACTCCACCAAAGAAGCCATCTGAAACACATGCCAAAAAGAATGTTGAGATTCTTACTAGAAATAATCTTGATGTTCTAAGCCAGAAAAAACTTGATATAGCATCCAAATCAATTCAAACTAATGATCCCTCCACCAACCAACCAAGAGACATATCCCAAAAGGATATGGTTGATAAACAAGATGTTGCAAATTCAAATAAAGCATAGACATAATTTAATTTAGAAAAGGAATTGGAAAAACTCAAAATCCCCATTCCTTTGGTATAATTAATGAATAAAATTTCCTATACATCCTAGGTAATAAAAGCATTGAGCATAGGAGAAAATGATAATAAAGTTAGTGTATCATATGATCAAACTGAAATATAGTTTGGCCCAAAAGTTGATGGAAAACTTCAAGAGGGAGATGTACCTCCCTTTTATGTTAGTCTAACTATTCATGATAAAATCTTACACAATGCTATGCTTGACACAGGAGCCTCCCACAATCTTATGCCTAAGTTAATTATGGAGAAATTGGGATTATATATAACCAGAAGGTATAAAGATTTGTATTCATTTGATTCCACTCAAGTTAAGTTCTTGGGACTTAGAAAGGATTGATGTGTAAATTTAGTCCAAATACCAGCCAAAAGTGTACTTATGGACATAGTTGTTGCTAATATCCATCCCAAATATGACATGTTGCTTTCCCATTCATGGGGATCCAAACTCCAAGGAACCTTACAAATGGATATGTCCTATGCAACAATCCCGGTCTTTGGTCAAAATAGAAGACTCTATGAAGAGAAACTTATGAAATTCATGGTCACCACTCAAGATAGACCTAACAATTATCCTATATATTTTGTTCATTCTAATATTGACTCATTTATTTTGTATAATGATGTAAGTGCACAAGAACAAGTTCCTAATCATAATACTACTCTTTGTTTCACTGATGAAGGTCAAGCTTTAATCAGTGAATAGGATAATTCAGATGAAGCTTTATGGAATTTGGGTTTTGATGGATCAGTGAGTAAAGAGGGAGCTGGAGCTGGTGTATCGGTTTCTAATTCATATATTCATTAGTCATAGGGTCATTCCTACAAATTGAATTTTCAATGTTCTAATAATGTTGTAGAGTACGAAGCCTTAATCTTAGGTTTACAGCTTTTGAATAAGTTGGGTGCTAAATGGATTTCCATTCATGGAGATTCTGAGTTGGTGATAAAACAAATCAAAGGATAATACTCTGCAAAACATCCTAGGATGAGAGCATATAGGAATGTTGTGTTGGATTTTCTAGGTTCTTTTACTGAATATAGTTTGTTTGCGGTTTCAAGAGATTAAAACATTCTGCCTGATGGTCTTCCTACTTCGGAAAGTACTTGTAAATTACCATTACATCCTACTCGTCCATATACTGTCGAAGTGAAAAATAGACCTACTGTACCTGATAACTTTAGATACTGGCAGGTTTTTGGAGATGATGCTTAGATTGAAATCTTTTTAAAATCCAAAGACAAATTTGAAAATTCTAATACATATATAGAATTTAATGTAGAATATATTGTACTTATTAGTGTGAATGAATTATAATTGCACGAAATAGATGAAGAAAAACAAGAAACAGACATTCAGAAACTGAAAGACAATATCCTACCTAGAGGGCTAGTTCCATTAGAAGATTTATTCGATTTCAATGATGTAGCTAAGAAGCCCAAAATTGAACTCACTGGAGCTGGCATTAAGGAACATAATATTGGGACTGAACTACATCGTAAAATGATCAAACTATCCAAATCCTTACGCCTAGCTGAAAAGTTGAAGTACATTAAATTGTTCAAAGAATTTATTGATGTTTTCTCCTAGAGTTATGAGGACCTAAAATCCTATGACACCAGTATCATACAACACAAAATTACCTTGAAAGAAGATCATAAACCCTTTAAACAAAAACTAAGGAGGATTAATCCAATGCTTATGCCTCTGGTTGAAAAAGGGGTAAAAAGAATGTATGATGCAAAAATCATAGTACCCCTGAGATATTCCAAATAGGTATCCAATTTGGTTCCCACTCGGAAAAAGACTAGTGAAATTAGGCTCTGCATAGCTTTCTAGAATTTAAATAAAGCCTCTCTAAAAGACAATTACCCTTTGCACAAGATGGATCACATCCTACAGAAGGAGGTTGGATCTAGCAAGATTTCCCTGTTAGACATATTTTATGGTTATAACCAAGTCTTAGTACACCCAGATGATCAAGAAGACAATGTTTACTACACCTTGGGGCACTTTCATGTATGTGAAATGCCTTTTGGTCTAATGAATGTTGGAGAAACTTTTCAGAGAGCCGTGGATTTTAAGTTTGTTGACGAAATGGGCCATTTCATGGTTATATATCTAGATGATATCACCTTTCTTTTCGAACATAGATGAGGAGCACTTAAATCACCTAAGAAGAGTTTTTGAAAAGTGTCGAAAATTTGGCATTTCCCTCAACCCCAAGAAAACATTATTTGGTTTACAAGAAGGAAAAAATGTTGGGGAACATAATTTTGAAAGAAGGAATCAAGATAAATGCCAGTAGAATCGAAGCTATACTCAAAATTAATCCCCCAAGGAATATAAAGGAAGTTCAATCTTTTATTAGACAAATAAATTTTCTGAGGAGATTCATTCCAAATTTAGCTGAGCTTTTAAAGAATATAACCAGCATGCTAAAGAAAGATACTGAGGTGAAATGGAACATGGAAGCTAGAAAATCATTTGATAATGTAAAGCAGGCTCTAACTCAGGATCGTGTATTAATTAGTCCAGATTTTACTAAGGATTTCCTAATTTTTTTCATTTGCTTCTAAACACACCATTGTTGCAGTCCTCCTACAAAAGAATAATGAGGACCATGAATAACCTATTGCTTTCTTTAGCAAAGCTTTGAGAGATGTAGCATTGAAATATGACAGTATGGAAAAACAAGGTTCTGCCCTAGTAAAAGCCATAAAATATTTCAGATTGTATATTCTTCATTCACATATTATTGCTTTTGTTCCCAATGCAGTAGTAAAAGATATATTGACCCAGAACGATCTTGATGGGAAAAGGGGTAAGTGGATTGCTGTTATATTAGAATATGATATTGAAATTCGACCCACTAAACTCATCAAAGCTCAAGGGTTAGCGAAATTAATGGAATAATCTAACTTACATGCTTTAAATATAATTTTTCTGGCAATATTTAATGAACTAGATGAGCTGGCGACTCCACTAGTAGCAGAAGATTTTTCTACCTCTCCCTGGTATGCAGACATTATTTATGTTCTACATAATTTACAAGATCCTCTTGGTTTAACTAAAATAAAGGCTAGATTTATTAAACATAAAGTTCTTAATTTTTGTATTTTGGATGAATATATGTATTGGAAAGATGTTGGTGGTGTTCTACTAAACTGTTTGTTGAAAAATGAAGCAGATAAGGTCATGAAGGAGACTGTGGTGGACACATGTATTGGAAGGCTGCTACGAATATGATTATGAGGGTGGGTTTTTACTGGCCCACCTTATTTTATGATATCCAAAATAAAGTTACTTCATGCCATAAATGCCAAATATTCGAAGGTAAAAAGAAACTTTTACCTCTACCCTTAAGGCCTATATCTACTGAAAATCCTTTCCAGCAATGGGGCCTCGAATTCATAGGAGAAATCCACGCTACCTCTTCTACCCAACACAAGTGGATTATGACAGCCACTAATTACTTTATAAAATGGATAGAAGCTATACCAACTAGACAAGCTTCTAATGCAGTCATCATAAAATTCCTGGAAAATAATATCCTTGCAATATTTGGATGCCCTAGGAAAATTATTACTAACAATGCTACAGCTTTCAGGGCAAAAAGGATGGTATATTTTGCAACAAATATCAAATAACATTAGGAAATTCTACAACCTATTACCCTTAGTGAAAAGGACTGGTAGAATCTTCCAATAAAATCTTAGTTAACATTATTAAAAAGTTGTTGCAGGACAATAAAAAGTCATGGCACAATAAGTTGGTTAATGTATTATGGGCAGACATGCTTACTGCCAAAAAGTCAATAGGAATATCTCCCTACCAGCTAGCTTATGGGATCGATGTTGTATTTCCAATGTTGTTTGGAATTCCTATTTTAAAGATGATGCAAGAATTGGACGTGGAACCAAATGATTTTCTGAGGAGAATAAACCAGGAAATTCATTTGCATTAGACAAGAGAAGTAGTTCATAACAGAACTTAGTTAATCCAAGATAAAATCAAGAAGGCATTTGACCAAAGGACTAAAGCTGATGACTTTTAGATCGGCAATCATGTTCTAAAATGGGATTCTAGAAGGGAAGAGAAAGGAAAGCATGGTAAGTTCGAAAACTTGTGAATGGGACCTTACGTTATTGATTCTTACCGAGGTAACAATGCATTTTTCTAAAGAACACATATGGACTAGAATTACCTGGAGGACCTATCAATGGTAGGATGCTAAAGCATTATGTTTTTCAGGACTAAGAAATTGTTTTTATCACACCCATTGTAGATATTATTTACCTTGTACTGTCATGAGTGGGTAGCTTGTGTCTGTAAGTTGAAGCCTGTGGAGAAGGCCCTAAGCTTTCAGGCATTTTTCTACCATAACTACAAAAAAAAAAAAAAAATCAGATGTAGTCCACACTGAAGATAAGGATTCAAGGCTACTAGTCTACGGTGTTCTTGACACTTCACTAGGAAGTGCCATCACCAGTTGGAGCCACTGTTAGCGTCTTATAATTTATAGGATCAAATGATCATTGAATAATTGCTTTCAGTATTTTAGATTGTAGATAATATTGCTTTCTCCAAATTATTTCCAAAAAAGATAGAAAAATTATAATAAAAAATGAAAAGAGGGTATAAATATAAAAATAGAAAAAGAAAAAAGAAAATAAATGATAAATGAACCCCACAAAAAATGAATAAATGTGAAAGTGATGCTAGTTTAAGTTCCAATACTAGTCTTTTGACTTTGTAAAGAATAAATTCATGAAATTATGTGCAGCTTGTTTAAATTCCACAATACCTTTCTTCTTGAAACATACATTTTAATCATGTTCAAGCAAGTTTCAATTTATGTTAATTAGATTAGAGTGAATGACTTAGCCAAATAGTGTAATCTTGGCTAAGATTAGATAGGTAGAATAGGTGAATAAAGTTAATCCAACAATTTAATTTAGATTAATGTAGTTGATTAGATCTGTTTAGTGAGTTGAAATAAATATTCTTAGTCTATTAAGAATAAGAAAAAATAGATAGGGTTTGCACATTTAAATGCACCCTTATTTGCTTTAAAAAGAGTTAGAATATGAAATAATGGTTTTTTGATGTAATCGGCTAAGTGGTTCATTGTCCAATGTTTGGACTTTGGTTTCAAAAGAAAATGCCCGAAATAATTTTGTGGGGCCAACCGGTGTTAAAACCCCACACATCTTATCATCCGCGATCATCCACCCACTCACATCAGACAACTCGTAAATGATTTTGGACCCCCGCCCCCCCTGCAGTGATAATCTTTAACAGCGAGGGGGGTCTGAAAAGCTATTTCCTGTCCCCCTACATGTCAACAACTTAGGATTTTGGATCCCCCAACCCCCTCACATACCAGATACCACCTACCCCACCCCCCCCCCCAAAAGTTGGTTTTTTCCCCCCGCCACAACTCTCCTTCCCGCCAATTGTCACTTCCATATCCCCTCCTAACTACCAATCCAATCATGCCACATGTCCTATCCTTCTGTCAATCTTTCCAATGGTCCCGCACAATTCACCCACCTATCATCATTTTCCACGTTTGTGACTGTTGCACCCTCCTTTATCATTCTTTTCATTTACCTGCGCCATTAGTGAGATTAATGCAGTATCACAACCGTTAATCCAATGATTAAGCCTGATCTACGGCATATAAAAATTGAAGTGTCATATGAAAATTACGTCTTTCCTTCTTTGCCTTATGAACATTGCTCCCGCCTCTTGTTCACGCTGATATCCAAGTGGCCATTAACATCCATTGCCCATTTTTGATTAGTTTACAGAAGTGTTGCCACCAAAGTTTCCCTTGAATTAGTGAAACTCACTAACACTTCCTTTTGTCACATCCTTCATCGTCCATATCGCTACCACAATGGCTCCCAAGGTCACCACTGCATTGAATCCCATGCTCACTCCCCCTGTGGATTTAGACCACATTCGACTCGCTGAAAGATACTACAAGATAGCTGAAACACAATGTGAATCGATCTCTTCAAATTACGTTGTTGGTTTCAGGATAGTTACCTCGATCAATCCGATGAAATAAACCTCTGGTAGTCCACACTTCCTCAGTTTGTTTGCCCCCAATCCTATCATTTTCCCAAATTCTTCATAAAATGCTAGACCTCTTACCTTTCAAGTAGGAGGGTGTTGAAAATAGCAACAAGAAATGCTAAAAATATAATTGCTAAAAATAGCACTGCTATAAATAGTAGATCAGCCAGTGTTGATCTTAACAACAATGGATGGAAAAACGGAAGTGCTAAAAATAGCATTCTATAAATAGCATTCTGGGATACCTTCCTATTTTAGTTAGTCCCTAAATTAAAATAGTGAAGTAAAATTCGAATTTGATCTTAGCAACAGTTTGTAAAATAATTAATTAATTCATCTTGAGTTAATTAGTTAAGGAAAATCAAACTTGAAGTCTATGTGAGGACATGCAACAGTTTTTCCATTAATTGAGGAATTTATCCATCAATTAAAGAGATAAGGATGAGTTGTAATATTGAGTTGTAATTAGTTGACTTAGTTAACTGAGTGAATTCCAGTAAGATTAATTCAAACAGTTTGTTGAATTAATGTAAGTTTAGTTAGTTAATGCTTGCATGCATGTAACTACTGCACTTCAAATAACTGATGATTCTCTCATAAATAACTCATGCATGTTAGTTCAGACATAGACCCAGTTGAGATTAGATGGAGGGGTAGTGTACTATCAGTTGCTAGAATATTCCATTCTGAATATTCCTTCCATGTAGAAGGAATTCTTTCCTTGAGGATTGCGCAGTTACTTCTTTAGGTATAGTGAGTGTGATGAGGCCAATTCACACATGTGACATCATTTGACCCCAATAAAAATTGCTCAAGGAAATAGGAGGCTTGGAGGGCTTGAGGAGGACATATACTATGTCTATTCAATCTGTGAGATGTATTGTTTGATTGCAGAGAGAGAAGGATAGCTTGAGAGCTGATTCTTTTTGTAAGTTGAATAAGATTTCCACTTGTATGATAATACAGAGTTGGGGTTTTAGGCTGAGGCTGTCCCCATGATATTTCTTTTGTGTTATGTGTGATTGATTTCTCATTCTTAGTTATATGTGTTTTCTTGATCTTGCTCAATTCGATTAAGCTTTCGCAAAGTGTTATAGAAGTAGATATTGTATTGTGTTTTAGTATATTGCATAATCTGTTGATCTACAATGGGAATTTTCTACAGAGGGCTATTATTTCTCCAAATGGTGAAATTATCTTCACCATTACATCTAATAGCATAAATCAAATGCTGCAGGTCCCTCATAGTGATTCCCTTACCCATTTTTCCCTTGAAGCTCTCAGAGAAATCTATCAAAAGTTAACCTTCCCCTAGAGAGCTAGGTTTTTTTAAGTTTTCCTCCCTGAAGACTCTGACCTCCCTAAGAAAAATCCCCTTTATCCCTCTTCTATGTTCCCCCAAAGCACTAAACAGATTATCTATGTCTTGTCTTCAATTCTTGCTACTATTCAGATGAATGGGTAGATGAACATATTCTAGGCTTTCTATCCACCCTTTCTTCAGAAGAAGGACTATCAATCACTTTTGACTATGGTCACTTCTGACTATGGTCACTTCTTACCAAATATAATTCATGAACAATTCCTTCAGTTTCTAACTGAAGGAAATTTAAGATATTATTCTATTCTCATGTACATATTCATTTTATTTCAAACAGATAGGTTTCCCTTTGCAATATAGAAGCTTGATCAACAAGGACAGCCTCAATCTATTATCTTTTGGACTTCCTTAATCATAAGACAATCACAGGAATTCAACTTCACAAACTTCATCGATCAATTTGTGTATCCAACAACTTATTTGTTGAGTGGCTAGTAGAGTCCAAGGATAAGTGAGGACATTCAAAAGGTTTTACAGCTCAGTGAACAAGTGAAAACAGGGGACTCGTATCTTTACCATTCATTCAAAGAAATTAGAGTGCATGGTTCAGAGTTTCCACCATACAAGTTGCCCAAATATCTTCCAATGATAATATTTCCCTTGGAGTACATCAAGCAAATAATCCACTATGACAACATTCATTTCATGGAATCTAAGAAGAAATCTCAGTTCTAAATCAAAACACAAATAGGACTTTTCATCTGCAATAATAGAGCAACAGGAGAGGAATCAAACCTCCTGCTGAAACAAATGAATTTCCCTCTTAGTTTCACTTGGTCCTATGACCCCTTGGGGTGATTTCCAAGTTAAAAGTGGAACAACAAGCAACACCCTATGTGCATACTCAAAGGCCAGAAATAAAGAAGTATATGAACCAACACACTTGGGTAGAAAATACTTTGTAGGAGGCCGAAGAGAAAGCACTTTCCAGGATAGCATCAGAGGCTCCCATACCAAGAGAAAAGGTAAATAAGAGACCGAGAGACAATGAATCTCCATGGATTATAGAAGTCTTATCCAAAGAGTTCAAAATATACACAAAGAAGATTAAAACAAGCTCTAAAATAGACTTCCTACCACTGGAGGAAACACGGGGCACTATTGTACTCTCAGGCCTTCAAACTTTTAAGTTTGATAGTGGTACTACAGAGTCTCCATCATCCTCAACTACTAAAGAGATTCCAACTACTACACCTTAGACACTAGAGTCATATACAGAGCAGAGGAAGCTGGATATTTTCCAAATATATAAAGAGATTAAGCATAGGAATGAAGCCATTCATGATAATATCTCTACTCAATTCAGGAAGCAATCTTCCTCCATCCAGCACAGGATTATTTCATCATATGATATAGACAAGGGAAGAATTCATATGGAATTTTTGCAGGCTTAGGTCCCTCAGAAAAAGTCCACAACAGATTTCAAACAAAATACTTTTGAGTTTGAGACAAAGGATGTTCATCCTTTGGATCGAATAGATATGCACAGACAGGTTGAAGAAACGGTATACCCTCCTTTCACACTGACTGCTATAATTACTTCCAAATTACAACTTACTTTAAATAATGTGAAATCTCAGCTTAAACTAGAGAAAGTGTCCTCTCTTGCCAAAGATACCAGAATTAAATACTTGGAGGAAATGGTGATAAAATTAGGCTTTGATCCTAATAATTCAAAATCCATGGAGGAAATAATCAGGAAGAAAAATGTTGACATAGCACCACTAAAGAAGCAATTGAAGTTGCCTACAATAGAAGATCCCCAAGCTAAGGAACCGGGAGAGACAGAGCTACAAAAGGAAGAGGTGGTGAAGATTCTAGTGGAACAGAAGGCACAGATCAAAGAGATGGAAGTAGATATGGACAAACTGATAAAAGAGAAGGAAAAAAGTTCACAACTAGCAGTGTTTACTCTTGATGCAGTTCCTATTACATGTTTACTTCAAATAGGTATCTCTATAGTAGCCATGATAGTAGGAACATCCTCATCTATGGTACTTCCCACATCAGTTATAGTAGATGATCAAGTTAAGTTGGCTAAATCCATGGAAAAAATTTCTATCCTTGGAGAGGAGATAAAGAAGCTGAGGCAAGAGGTGAAATTCCTATAGGAGTAGAGAACAAGATTTGAAAATGCCCCCCTGAAAGAAACACAGAAGTCCCAAACATTGTCCCCGAGATTGCAGAAGATGGAAAAATTCTATGCCATAAGTAATACATTGGCAGAGGTAAAATAGATTATTTGGAAACAAATCAATGAAGACATGATAGACATTTGGCCTTCAATCCAAATTATTTTTAAGCAATAGGAGCCGATTGAACGGTCCAATGAATCCATAGAGGAGGTTAGAAATTAGCTAGGAGATAAACCTAATGAAGCCAATGAGGTAATCAAATTCCTTAACTCCAAAAATAGACAGGAATTATAAGAGTTGGAAATTGAAGAAAGAATAAATTATTTTGGAAGTTAGAAAAGTGTTAACTAAAAGAAATCTAATGAGACAACTTGAAGAGAAGTGTTAGATTATGGACACTGGTGTACAAAAATTCTTCACCAAACTGGAGCACCTTTACAAGAAAGGAATTCCAAACTTATTAGTTATTAATGATAAGCTCAGCACGTGGTCGGATTAGAGTGAGAAAATTATGACCAAGGCAAGAGACAGTTCGAAGGTTGCAACTGGAAGATTCAGTATGATAGGAAATGCTTTCCTAGAAGCATTGGTATACAACCTCAGTGTTAAGTATGAAATTAAAAGTCTATTCATCACCATGACAACATTTTCCAAATATACTGAAGTCAATGAAGTGTACAGAAAGTTGTTGAAGATGAATATCTCGAGTGAACAACATTGGGATAAAATTTGTGAGTTATTGGAGTAAAAATTAGATTCGGGTACATAACTCAGCATCACAACAAATGTAAAATTTGAGCACCAGATATCCAGCTATTCCACCAATTCGGTGCCACCACTTAAGACAGTTTGAATTTCCTTGATATCATTGTAATAAGTTAGGTTGATTTAGTTTGATTATTTTTACATACATCCTAATCATTTTGACAAGATATGCTTTGTAAATTGTTTATAAATACTTCATCTTTAGAAGTATCAAGGGTTGGTTTTTATACGAAGAACACTATTGTATATTTTTTGAAGCATCAACAGATTTACCAGTTATACGGAAAGCTCTTTCACGAGATTATTGTGTCAAGTTGTTGTTGAAGTGTATATGTTGTATTATGTGTTTATATTTCTCTGTTTATAGCACATATTTTTTTCCAAATCTGAATTATTCAATAGATAAGTAAAGGGAAGAATTTCTTTAAATCTACACTTTGCACCCAACTACGAATAATTTCAATGTTTTTTTTCTGATCTTTAAATATAGAATTCAGGTAACAATTCTCTATATTGAAAGTGAAACTTAAAATGTGTTCTTTCTTCTCCATTTCATAAACTAAAAGAATCCATTCGGTTTGGCTACCCTACTTTGTGAGATCTATCTATAGACACTGCAATCAATCTATATTTTATGTAACAGACTCCATAGCCCAATGGTAATCTAGTTATCAACCAACCATTCAAATACAAATCAAACCTTAAACTTCATAACTAGCCTAATATTCAATCCAACAAAGTTAAATCTTATAGAGAGAGCCCTCTCTGAAGCTGGTAGGGCTAGATCCCATCTTCCAAAGTTGGTTTGTGGTTACCTTTGTGATTTTCTTCTGCAAACTAAGAAAATTATAGAGTTCTAATAGGTTCTATGGCTCCATTTCCTCCTCCATGTCTTGGATCTTAATCAACTCTTCAATATCTTGAGTAAGATCCTTGTCTTGCATCTATCTATTCTCCTCCTCTAGCTATTAGTTCTACCCTTGTTCTTTAGCTTGTCTTTGTGTTGTTTCTTCTGCTATTACTTTTCACCTTTCTTCCTCTTCTTACCTTTTCCTTCCTTCCTCCAATCTCTTCTACTCCTGTTCTTCCCTCTGCTTCTATTCTTCTTCCTACACCCTTTATTTCCTCTTATTATATGCTTAATATAACTACTTTATGTATGACTAGGTCTTCTTTCATCTTGTGGCTTCGCTCTCCCCTTGGACTGTGCACATATTTCCTCTTTCCCTTCTGCTAGTGTTACCTCTAGAGTGATTTTTTTGTGGAGTAATCTGTGAATTTCCCGCAAAACTAACGAACTCGCAGGACTTGGAGGCATTGTAAAAATTCTTCCACGGTTCCTCCTCTAGCCAGTGAAAGCTCCCGCTTAGCCATTGGAAATGAATCTTCACACAATGGTCTCTACAAACATTATGGTGATCATACAGATTGAAGTCTAGAGTACTAAATGGAAACTTTTCTATTACCCTTCCTTTGGTATCTGTGACTTTCAGATTCTTGAACAATTGTATTTTCATAGGAAGAGATGGCCAAGGGGATTTATTATTCTTATGAAAAGCTACTAACAACCCTGTGGACAAATGATGCACAACTTTTTGCATGAATAACTTATCGGTGGCATACCTCAATAAGATATGCAGAGACTTATATCCATCGAACACCCTAAGGAAAGTGCCATCCGATGAGGCAAATCAATCTGTTATCTCTGACACTACTTCCATTTCCCCACATGACATGCAAAGTGTCTCTTCCTCAAAGATAAACTTATACAATGGAATGAGTAAGTGATCAGTTAGCTTCTCCATTAATCCTCTATGGTTTCACTTTGAAAGAAACTTGCAATAAACATATAGGGTAGGCTCTTGTAGTATTCAAGTCCAATTCATGCCAAGGAATAAATTGTGTGCTCAAATTGCATCCAGTAGATAGGAAGACATGTAAAATGTGGATTTCCCACCCTTGGGGGCACTACAAGAATTAGATAGATGGATCCAAAACCGTTGAGCCAACAAATATGACCAGTTGAATGGCTTACCTTCATTCACAACCTATATCAGTAAGAATTCCCACCCTTCATGAATGGTCTTAATGTTCTACAGGTCGTACATTTTGCAAAATAAAACTATCAAGAGATGATAGGGCCTCATGAGATATTTTATCTTATAGGTGGTCGTGGGTGTTTGACAAAACTTTGTTGGATCTTTCACCCAAAATTTAAAAATATACTTGGTGCTCAAGTAGTTGGTTTTTGCATAGAAGTAAGAATCCATGAGCGATTCTGGCTCAAGAAAATGGTACATGAGATGATACCCTACTATGAGAATAGAAGAAAACCTCTGTCTGTTGGCATTGTTCAGAGTCATAATCTTTAGACCTATATGAGAAAATATCTAGCTGACAACATATGCACATGGGAAATCTAGATAACTGCATGCAACCCTATGTAACCTTGACTTCTGGACATTGACATGCACCTCTCAGTCTTCAAGGTCTGTTTTGAAGCTTCTTGCTAAGAATTCTTCATTCACTTTCTGCCATGTGATATCTAATTCCTTTTCTATAAATAGTTGAGTATCTGCATAAACTGGAAATTTCATTTTCATACTCTCAATTTCCCCTCCAGTGCTTCTCTATGTGGTATTCTTTGAAGCAGATTTCTTTGGTTCCATGATGTCAGTGACTGATGAAGAGAAATTTTCAACAATTGCAATACTTGCAGGGGGAAAGTGCACTCATGGCAGAGAAAAGTTAGCTTCAAAAAATCAACTTACACATAAAGATCACAATAGGAACTAGTGGTCTCACTAGGAAAATTGTGTGTTTCTTGAGGTGAAGGAGGGAGACTGGCTACCTGAACTATACATTGTGCAGTCGCAGTAGCTAGTGGTGCATGTTGGGTTGTGTT
>APFE030608864.1:0-22670 GCA_000404065.3 Pinus taeda | reverse complement strand
ATCCATAAGGAACGTCGCAAGGAAATAGGAGCTTGGAGGGTAGAGAGGAAGGCTAGAGAGCAGCCAAGGTTGCTTGTGAGCATCTGTGAGGATTGTACTGAGAGTTGGCTAGCTGTGAGAGCTAAGGCTTTGTATAATCCCTATGTATTTCCACCTTGTATGATAATACAAATAGTGGGGTTTTTAGCTGAGGCTTTCCCCAAAGTATTTTCATGTGTATTGTGCATTGATTCTTCTTCTTCTGGTTATATGGTTTAGCTCGATCTTTAAGCTTCCACAAATTGATAGTAGAAGTAGGTTATATTATTTTTCTTTGATTCATATTGCATTATCGGGTTGACCTACACCAGTTTTTCTACAATTTTTCGATATTTTATTAAAGGAACTATATCTTATCCATTTTTGTGGGAGATAGAATTTGTTACCGTATTCATTTTAGGTCATATGGCATTTTCCACAACATTGATTGTGTCTGGGAAATTGTAGGATGTATTTTAAGCTTTTATACTTTTATATACAAGTTTTTCTTTGTCAGATGTACAAGTTTGGGAATGACCTATATGCTTATGAATGCAAACATGGGAACATGCATTAAAGCAACAATATTTGTGAGCTTTGTTGTGTTAGTTTTCCAGGAACATAAAATGAATTGTAGGTGCAAGAATGAAAAGATGGGCATACATATAGAAAGAGGGACATGCATGAGTGTGAGTTAGAAAAGTTTACAGGTATAGGCATATGTTGTTTTTTGGATTGTATATACAAATACGAAACAATAACATTTTGAAACAATGGCAAGCTACTTATATGGGTTAATGCTCATATGTTGTCTATAAATATAATTTGGGAAATAGAGGACTAAAAGGGAGTGACCTATAAAGTTGTAGTGTTTGGAAGGCTATTTGTGTGACTGGTGGTATGAGTCAAGAACGAATTTGAAATTAGTTTGGGTTGCATTAACATGAAATTTCAAGACACTCAAAGCATTAACAACCGCACCTACTATTTTCCCATTTGAAAGGGCCTGCTAGTTGTACTTTCAATTGTACAATGATATTTTCAAAAACTTGAGTCTTTGTTCATAGGTTTCACTTAAGATGAGCCTTCAAGGATGAATCTAAGATAGATAAAAAAATGGTTGAGGTTAGTGTTTGGAGTTGTGGATTATGAGAGTAAAAAAATCCAATGGGAATGAAGCTGATGACCACAAATTGCACAAGGAAAGGTGCATTCACAATCTTAATTAAAAAGTTGCAAGGAAACCATGAGAAGTGTGACATACGATGTAGTTTTTGAAAGGAGACAAGAGACAAAGAGATGCAACAATGTTTGGCTTCATTAATTAGTTCATTTTCTAGTTTATGAAGCAAGAAAAGCAACAATAACATCATTACTAAAGGCAATGTCTGAAATAAACCTAAAGAAAAGAAACAAAATGCATCCCCGATAATGAAAATGGAAATTATGATTATGGAGCAAGAAGTTAACCTAAAAGAGGTAAAACTGGGATTGGAAATTTAAAACGATATATTCATTGCAATTATTTATTAGAAAATGGGAAGACAAAAATATTCTAACAACAAAGGACATGGCTTGCAAAAGTAAATGAGATACGAAAAAATTTCAGAATTTTGAGTTAAAAATCATAAATGGAAATTCATGTTCACTATGTATTCCAATGGTTTCACTTTTTGAGAATTTTTGTTGTCATTCATGGCCATTCACGGGAATCACGTGGACATTGATAGATAACATTATGTTATTTATTCAATGGCTAAAAATGATCCTGCCTACCTGTGATTTGTGAATTGTGAAGCAAGTGGGATAATTGTTACCTGTGGCCTTACATCAACCCATAGTTGTGAGTTTTTAGTTGCTAGGACACTTGGACTATTCTTGTTTCACCAGTGGGGGATGTTGGTTGTTGAAATTGTCTTGTTTTATCCTTACCCTAAATTATCTTACTTTAACCTTTGTTCTATGACCTGAACTAAGCCTTTCACATATGTTTCTGGTTCCTTTTAAAGAATTTTTGGATATTCGTTATGTAAGCTTATCATATATTAAAAAGGTTAAATAGGTTTATGTTTTTTCATGTAACTCATTATTCACATTACCTTATGGCTTGACAAGTAATGGTCATTAATCAAAGTCAAAGTGGTTGGTAGAGGACCCCGATATTCCTGTACTCACTACGGTTCTTGCACCAGATTTGGACAACCGACTGATTTGATGAAGATTAGCTCCAAGTGCATTATAGCTGTCAAGAGGAAATGGCTCGCACCTACCATTAAAGACTTGTCTCATTTCCTATATAGGGTTTGGGGTGTTATGAACTTTCCACAGATGGAGGTCGGCCACCTGTTGCTACATTTTTTGTTAGCCATTCAATACGACCGTGATCCAATGAAAACATGTATAAGTTAGGGTTTTGTAATAGCACATGCTAGCGATACTTTCAAAGACTTTGGTATTTTTGTATTTTTGAAGATCTGTATCGCCACAACCCTGGGTTGGATCCATCATTTTGTAATGTATACCTACAAAGACTTTATGTTTTCTTAATAAAAAGGAGTTAATGCCAGTTTTTATATATCGTTCTTGTTATTTCTTGTAATGGTAACTCTGCTCATATAATTTCAACGTTTCCTTAAGAGGGAAATGAGTTGGTTGGCTATGGCCCAACCAACCCTACTCACTTTCCCTATTTTAGTTGTGTGTTAGGTACAAGAATGACTGGTGTGAAGGTTTTTTTTTAATGGTGAGTGTGCATGATTGGTAATGCTCTTGTGTTTATTTTTCTTTCGCTGAGTGATCTCAGATTTGAGGGCTTGCATGTGTTGAGTATTTTTTTTTTCTTTTTTGTCAAAGAATTTTTTTGTATACTTTCTTAAAACACAACAATATGTATTTTATATGAGAAACTTCCTCTTGAATAGTTTTTGGAATAAGTTTTGTTTAAAGATTTATTTCTTTACAACAAGCATACTCTGATCAAAACACATATATTGTAACTATGTAGCGATGTTAATCGTCCTGTGTAAACTATTATGTTTAAACCATATTCCTTTCTTCAATAAATATTTGCAAATTGAAGTTTTAAGTACAATAATCGTTGGCTATCACTTTTCAGGTTCAGGATTGTAAGATAGATCTTTTTATTTGATGATTGAATTCATTTATACACAAGACGTATTCAACATAGTGATAAATGTTCAGAGAGGATATGAGTAAAGAATATTTTAAGTGGTGATATTTTATTCAAACGCAGTAGTTCACTCTTTGCACTAAGATTGATAAAACCACCATTGACTTTCATAATTTATATTTACGAATTGTAATTTACATTTGATTTGGTATTTCTTTCATTATCCCCTGATTTGAAGCTTTCCTTTTTGCACTTGTTGATTTCATGCTTGATGACACAACATTTTGATTCATAGATTAAGGGATGTAAGACTATTGAGTGTAGATTTATTCTGGTACAGGAACAAAGTGGTTCTAGTAAAGGAACAAACTTGTTATGAGTAAGAGAATATGATTGTTCTGGTACAGGAATAGGGTCTCTCTGGTACATGAACATAATTAATAAAACATAGAACATAAACTTACTCTGTTTTCTCAACACTAGAACTTAAATATAGGAACAAATTTGAATTCTTTCAAGTTTTTATTAAGTGGCATGCTTTATTTATTTCAACAAAGTCTTTGATTATTGTTTATGAGTGAATATGTTTCTAAAGTAGAGCGTGTCATAAAGTATATATTACAGAGCAATGGAACACATAAAATATTGCAGAAATATAAAACAGAAAACACATAAAACAAGAGAGACAAGAATATACGTGGTTCACTCAATTTGGGCTACGTCAACGGAGAAACGGTCAGTCCTTCCCTTTATATTATCCAACAAACTAAAGAGATACAACCTAAAATAGATCTGTTGTAGTTCCCTCTTCACTCCCACACAATCTCCTCTCTCTTTCTCACACATAATACAAATATACATGCATTCTAGGGCAAAAAACCCTAAATTAAACATAACTTCTACCGTCAGATCTTCGCCTAATGAACAACTCAGATTGACTACGAAATTACAACATTTTACAAGGCAATTTTACATCTATTTTTTGTAGCCGCCCCCCCTGGACCCCCCTTGCATCATACATTTAATTGAGGTTAAAAACTATAATATTAGCATCTCACAACATTTGACCTTAAGAAATAATACAACAAATCTTTTTTTTTTTTCCCTATTAGATAGTTATAATGAATAGTTAAAATGGCACACATAAAATTTAGGCTAGAGAAAAGTTAGCGTTTTTTTTTTTTAATTTTTGTTTTTTTGTTTTTGTTTTTGTTTTGTTTTATTTATTTATTTTTTATTCAGGAAAAAGAAAGTATAGATAAGATATTTTGAGTAATGTCCAACAATGACTTAAAGATAGATCAATCATAATGTATTTCAATACACACAATAGTAACAAGCTACCACAATGGCAAGGAAAGTTTTATAAGTTAAACCATGTAAGGACAAAGATAAGGTAGAAGAAGCAAAACTTTTTTGTATGAGAGAAGTAGCAAGCCATGTTGAAAATGGCAACAAGAAATGCTAAAAATAGAAGTGCTAAAAATAGCACTGCTAAAAATAACAATTTGAGTACCAATGTTGGATTGGGTAGCAGGGAATGAAAAATGGAAGTGCTAAAAATAGAAGTTCTATTTTTAGCAGTTCAGGATGGATTCCTATTTTAGTCAGTCCCTGGACTAAAAATAGGAAGTAAAATTCGAATAGTTGTAATATTGAGTTGTAATCAGTTGACTTAGTTTAACTTAGTCAAGTCTAGTTAGATTAATTTAACAGTTTGTTAAATTAATGAGAGTTCAGTTAGTTAATGCTTGCATGCATGTAACTACTGTATTTCAGATAACTGAGTATTCACTCATGGATAACTCACGCATTTCAATTCAGACAAAGACCTAGTTGAGATAAGAGAAGGGACAATGTACTATCAGTTGGATGAATATTTTTCCTATAAAGGAAGCTCACCCATGATGAGGATTTATCTCCTTTAGGACTGCGCAGTTGGATCAGAGGTTGGTGAGTGTGTGAAGAGGCCAATTCACACAAGTGGATGCACTAGACCTTAATCAACATTGCGCAAAGAAATAGGAGGCTTGGAGGGCAGACCAGAGGTTAGAGAGAGGCCTTTGTCTGTTTATGAGCAATAGAGGTATTACAGAGAGATCAGGATAGATTTTGAGCTGATTCTTTTTGTAATACTGGCTATATTTCCACTTGTATGATAATAAATAGTTGGGGTTTTAGGCTGAGGCTTTCCCCAGGTAAATTATTCTGTGTTATGGTTGATTAATTCTCTTTCTCAGTTATATTTGTTCATGCTTGATGATACTCATATATGTTTAAGCTTCTGCAAACTTTATGGTAGAAGTAGATCAAGTATTATGCTTTAGGACATTACATATATCAGGTTGATCTACAGGTGAAAATTCTACATGGTATCAGAGGTAGCTAATTTTTAGAAAAATTCTACATGGTATCAGAGCACAGGTGATCAAGGAAGAACGATATACAAGAAAGGATAAGTTGAAGTTTGTGTTTTCTGAATATTGAATTGAGTTCTTATCTCATTTATTTCACCAATGGCATTCAGTGGTTTGAGACTCGAATATGCCCTTGATGGTAGTTCGAATTATATAGCCTGGAAGGATCGCATGGAGGCAATATTAGAAGATACCGATCTAAAGGACTTCATTGATCAAGAAGTCCAGAAGCCCACTGGTGCTACTCAACTGGCAGAATGGAAAAAGTGTGTGGCTAGAGTAAGGAGAATCCTCCTGAAGGGAGTTTGAGATCACATTGTCTCGAGCCTCCATGTGAAGGAGACTCTGTTTTCAATGGAAAACATTGAAATATATTTATCAGAATAGCAGTGATAAGAGGAAGCTGGCACTAAAGGACAAACTTTGAAAGATCAAGTATGAAAAGGGTGACATGATCTCTATGTATCTGAACAAGCTCATCACATGCAGGGACGAGCTTGGAAGTGTAGGAATCGTGACAACTGATGATGACATGGTGAGTCTTGCACTCCTTGGTCTTCCTAAGAGCTGGCATAACTACCAGGACTTGGTTAATGGAAGAGAGAAACTGCCAGATTGGGAATGACTTTTGTCAGATTTGATGCAGGAGGAGATAAGAAAAGCACCAGAGATGGTTCTTCATCCATGGAGGATGAAGAAAACTGTGCCTTAGTGAGTAAGGCGAAGAAGGGGAAGGAGAAGGTTTCTCTTTCCGAATCTAGTTCTTCCCATGGTGGGAAGAAGTTTGACAAATCAAAAGTGCGATGCTTTCGTTGCCATGAGGTGGGCCATTTTTGTTACAAATTGTCCACATAGGAAATCCAAGAAGGGATCTGGGGAGGGATTTGAAGGTGAGGCACTTGCTTCACAGTTCGAGTTGGGTTTCAAACTGTTCGCATGCATGGTTTCATCCATGGTGGGAAGTGGTTGGTTTCTTGACAGTGGAGCTTCTTTCCACATGATCGATGACAAGAGTTTGTTCAGTACTTTGGAGGAGAAAGATCTCCAAATACTCATAGTGATGGGTAATGATGAAAAGTATAGTGTCTCAGGTGTAGGCACGATTAATTTTAAAAGGGAGCATGGAGCTCGCCTTACCTTGACCAATGTCATGTACCAAGACTGAAGAGAAACTTGGTGTCGATTGCGATGTTGGAAGACAAAGGCTATGATGTAGTCTTCAGTAAGGGAAAGGTTTTCCTTAGACACATCATCACTAGACAGGTGAAGCAGATCGATTCACGGGTTAAGAACCTGTATTCTCTTGAGGTTCAGGATGCCTTGAGTAGCAAGGCAACTGATGGAGACTGGTGGTTGAGAGGGAGAGTATATTACTTCTCAACATGCAGTGCCAGAAGAAGTCTTAGACAATTTTGGAGGAGCTACAATTGGTGAAGCAGCTTCAGGAGGTTGTGGAGGAGCCACAATTGGGGAAGCCGAGAGGAGACATAGTGGAGGCATCCACTCATGTAGAGACCTCCAGTAGGGGGAAAATTTGAGCCAGGTGGGCAGAGTGATCACATGCAGGCATACCTCCAAATAGGAGGTGGGGCGATGTGGAGTGATCGTCCCAAGAAGGAGGGGCAGGATCCTTGAGGTACCCAACCTCTTTGATTCGAATTTGCTATAGGAGCCCCGATGAGGAGTAGAAGGAACTAACATATTGGGTAGAGACAAATGCGGATGGAGCGGCAGAGAGAGCTACAGTGCAGGAATCCCAAGAGAATGCAGAGCTACCAGGCTGCAACAATATGAGAGGCACAAGTGTGTTGCACTAGTGCAGGATGGCACAGAGAGGTGTGCAATTGTGCGAGATGCATGGATATGTTGCAGTAGCGCAGAGGTCAGAGATGGAGCACTTGTCAATAGTAGGTAGAGCTTCAGCATCAGAGTATTTTTCTAGCCCAATAGAGAGGTCAGTTGAGAGTTTTTCTGTTCTGAGAGTTGCTGGAGCAACCACACTTGGTAGAAGTGTTGCATGCAAAACACTCTGAAGGTACAGGATTAGGTTTGAGAGGAAGCCTTACTTGTTGAGAGGGATTGTTGAAAATGGCAACAAGAAATGCTAAAAATAGCACTGCTAAAAATAACAGTTTGAGTACCAGTGATGGATTGGGCAACAAGGAATGAAAAATGAAAGTGCTAAAAATAAAAGTTTTATTTTTAGCAGTTCAGGATGGATTCCTATTTTAGTCAGTCCCTGGACTAAAAATATGAAGTAAAATTTGAATTTGATATATATTTTTTTGGACAGTAACGGTTAAGTTTATTTAGGGCGGCAAATAAGCTGCCGCGTGCTCTTACATTACTGCGGAGACAGAGACAAAGTTCTGAGGAAATCTAATTGGGTTTGAATTGTTCGCCCCTAATCCAGAAGTTTACCAGTCCGCCCGATGTTGTGAATCCGAGATTGAGCTTCATCGACTTTGACATGGGTTCTCTCAATGCTGGCTGTTGGACAAGGTGGAACATTTCTCAGTGCCACAGGACTTCCTTGGGCGGATCCTGATCTTGCTGTTCATAAGAGCACCAATGCTAATGATTGGCGAAGAAACCTGATTATCCACGTTTGCTTTGGAGAGATTGCTTCTGCTGCAGGGAGCTCCATCGCAATTTTTGCGTCGCACAGAGGATGCTGCATTTCGGAAATGAGAAGCTCTGGTTATGTTTGATCACGGCTTTCAGGATTAATAGTAAAGAGAATATCAAAACTGGAACTGAGTTTCCCTCTTAGGGATCCTTAGTGGGCTCTTGAAAAGCAGGAACTCGACAGGGAACAGAGGCCATTGACAGGAAGACTGAGATCAGGCCTGAAACCACCGATTTACATAGGTTGAAAATACTGTGAGAAGAGGTCCCGAAGAGCAGGTTAATAAGGAGAAAAGAGATAGCCCTTAGAACAAAAGGGGTAGGAGGTTCGGACAGCAGGTACATTAAGGAATGGAGCATGAAGATTCAATCGAGTTGACCACCAGGGATCTCCGAGTACAGAGGGAGCCAAGATTGGCCTCGAAATCAGCTTGAGAATTGAGATTCCTTAAGATATGAAAGAAGGAAATTTTATTGAACTTGGGCAGAAGAAGCCAGATTTTCCTGATAATAGTGGCTAAATGAACCTGATGGGAGGTCTTAGGGTAGAGCAATGCCTGAATGATTAGTCTAGAATCTCCAAAGACAGAGAGAGAAAGGATATTTCTGTTAATCGCCAGGGTGAGCCCCTGCCACAGCGTAAGAGCCTCCGCTCTGTTGTTGGTTTCGATTCCCAGACCCCAATGGAATCATAGTTTCGGAAAGCCTCCAGGACTCAGAAGAACTCCACCACAGCCAGCAACCCCAGGGTTTCCTTTGGAGGCCCCGTCGAAAAATAAACAATGATCATCCAGGGCCGATCTCCACTTAATGAACTCCAATTCTTCCAACCTAATCTCCCAGTTGGCATGGGCGAGAGCAGGAGGGATGGGCCTTTCCTTTAGATTTGGGACCAGATCTTTGAGCCATTGCTCCTTCTCTTTGACCAGACTCATTTCATTCCTTGAGGAAGTATTGGCTTCCAAAGCCTTGCCCATCAAAGCTTTTATTTTAGAAATAACTCTTATAGAAGTGCAGCTTTCTTCTCGAAAAATTTTGTTGTTCCTTTCCAACCACAGTTTCTAGCAGATAAATTTAGGGATCCACATCCAGCATGTTTTAAGAAGACTTTTTTTTTTAAGGCAGAAGGGAGATAAGCTGTCCCAAGTTCGAAACAGAGAAGGGATGTTATCTGGAAAATCGAATTTGGCTGGATCTAACAACAGAACTCCCCTCCAGACTTCTTGAGCAAAGGGACAAAGTAGTAACAGGTGACTGATAGTTTCTTCATCAGACAAGCAAAGAGGACATCTGGAAGGCCCTTCCATCCCTCGTCTTTGCAAGTTGTCTCTGGTAAGAATGCTTTGGTGTGCAATGGTCCAACAGAAGAAGTCGATTTTGGGGAGAGATGGGAAATCCCATATAAATTTCCATTGAGCTGGATTGGGTGGAGCATATGGAACAACTATAATTCTTTTGTAACCTTCAGAAACAGTGTAAGAGCTGGAGAGGGAGCCCCAACCTCTTTTGTCTTTAGTAGTGGCCTTTGAGGGAGATTTACCTTGGAGCAGATCTAACAGTAAAGAAGCTTCCCCCTGCAGCATAATGGGGACCTCCCCCAGGTTCCAACAGTCCCAGGTTCTATCAGGAGCTTCCTTCCAATTCGAAATATCCCACAGAGTGTGCAGATTGGAAGACTGAAGCCAGGCTTTGATGTTTGCAAGCCCTTCCACTTGGTTCAGTGGTTGATCACCCAAAATCGAGTCTTCCCAGATTTTGATTTTTCTTCCATTACCAAGGATCCAATAAAGATAATGGTTGAATTGCTCCCTAGCAGCACTGCAAAGATTGAAGATCGGGGATCCTTTTAGTAGTCTTGGGGGCTTATCCAGGCATCTCAAGCAATGCCCTTGGAAGTATTTATTCCTAATGACTCTTTTACTCCAGCTAGAATTTCCGGAGACTAAATTCCACAGAATCTTGGATCCCAAAGCAAGATTTTGAGCAGCCAAGTTACGCAGGTGGAGGCCTCCTTCCAGAAGTGGTCTCTTGAGAGTTTCCCAGTTCACTAAATGGATCCTTCTATCGTTGTTATTCCCACCTTCCCACAGGAATCTTCTCAACAGACTGTCCAATTTGCTGAGAAAAGATTTGGGGGCAAGAAGAATAGAGTTTTGATATAGGGGCATGCTTATAAGGACCGATTTCATAAGGGTGACTTTCCCTGCATTATTCAACCAAGAGGCACCCCAAGCTTGGATTCTATTTTTTATCTTATCGAGCAGTGGCAGCCAGTGAGCAACTTTTGGCTTAGATTTGAAGATAGGAATCTCGAGGTATTTAAATGACTCCCAATTTTGAATTCCATCCATTTCTAAAAGTATTGCGATATCATACAGCTCCTTGATCGAGCAGTTCCAGCCATAGATAGAGCATTTTCAATAGTTGGTTTTGTTGCCCGAGATCAACCTGTAAATGTCCAGATCCCTCTTGAAGTGTCTGGCAGAGATTATGCTGGCTCCTCCGAGCAACAAGGTGTCATCGGCGAACTGGGCATGATTAATGTCTTTCACCTTATGAGTAGTTCTGAGACCAGGCAGTGTTTGATTTTGCTGATTATGGTCAAGTTGGAAACTAAGCACCGAGGCCTGAACGGCATATAGGAGCGGAGACAAAGGACATCCTTGTCTCAGGCCCATAGAGGCTTGGAAAAAGTCAGTAGAACGGCCATTGACCAATGGCGCAATCCATGGAGAGGCGATACAGGCTTTCACCCAGTTTATGAAGACTGTTGAGAAGCCTAGCTTCTTCATCACAACGAACAAAAATTCATGTCTGACCCTATCAAATGCGTTAGCCATATCGAGCTTAATCACCATACCTTTCTCGTTTCTTTGACAACTAGAGTGAACTGCTTCTTGCACTAGCACAATGTTGTCCAATATCTTTCTTCCTTTTATGAATCCGCCTTGATTTTCAGGGATGATGTCTGGCAGAATGTTTTTAAGCCTATTGGCTATAATTTTGGAGACCAACTTATAACTAGAATTGCACAGGGATATTGGCCTAAATCTGCTGAAGTCTGGAGCGCCTTTCTCTTTTGGGATCAAGGCGAGAAAGGCAGAGTTGATGCCACCTCCCAGCTTAGCACAGTTCTGGGATTCTCTGACCATTTTCGAAAGGTCTTTTTTTATTGTTGACCAACAAGTCAAGAGAAACCTGACAGAGAACCATCCGGGCCTGGGGCTTTGTTAGGCTCCATGCTGTTGAAAACTTTCTTTAGCTCTTCCATACTAATCGGAGCTGTCAGCATGGCGTTATCCAAATCCTGGACACATTTGGGAATTAATTCAATCGGATAGGCATGAGGATCAATCACTGGTTCTTCAGGAGCCGAGTAAATATCTTGATAGAAGGAATAAGCAGCTCTCTTAATGCCTTCGAAATCCTTAATCACAGTGTTTTGGTGATGAATCTCTGAGACTGATTTGTAATTCTTTCAGGCTTCGGCTTGCTTATGAAAGAAGCTGGTGTTTTTATCTCTGGGCTGCAACCATAGATTCCTAGACTTCTGTTGCCAAAATTCTTCCTCCTCCCTGCTAGATCTATGAACCTCTTTTTGAAGCTCGACTTCTTTTTGTAGCATACTTTGAGAAACAGGACTATGCTCCATTTCTAACTGATGAGCAGCAAGCCTGTTTAGAGTTTCTTTTCTCTTGGATGTAGGGGATTTCAGACTTTTAGCCCACTCTTTAAGGATTCTTTTTAGGACCCTGATTTTCTCTTCCCACACAAAGAATGGGGAACCGAGGACGGGCCTATTCCAGGATTCAGAGACCACCTCTTGGAATCCTTCTTGCTGGATCCAAAGAGGGCTGAAACGAAATGGAATGGGGCCAAGATTGCTATCCAGGGAAAGCTCGAGGAGGATGGGCTTATGATCAGAAGTGAGATTTGGAAGAATTTTAGAGGATGCCATAAGACCGCAAGTCAGGAAAGAAGTGTGGACAAGGAATCTATCCAAACGGGCAGCAATGTGATTTGGGGCTATTCTTTTGTTGGACCAGGTGAATTTACCTAAAGATGGTTTAATATCCTCCAGGTCCCAGCCCAACATTATATCTTCAACCCATTCTCTGGCAGGGTCCCTGACAATGGAGCCTCCCTTTTTCTCATCGAGAGCAAGGATGACATTCAGGTCACCTGCAATAATGATATTCCCAGGGTTTTGCTCTAAAAGAAATGAATGAAGCGAGTTCCAACAGATTTTTTTCTCGCTGGGCAATACAGGAGCATAAACATTAAACATACTTACTTGCTGACCAGAATCCTTGTGGAGGAGCTAAGTGAAAAGCCAGTGGGGGCTGCTTTTTTCTTGAATAAATTCATACATGGCACTGTTCCAAAAGGTGGCTATTCCACCAGAAGCGCCTCTTTCACCAACCGCTCTTCCATGGCCTTTTTTCCAAAAAACTTTACTAGATTGGAGGAGAGGAAGATCCTCCATCTTTGTCTCCTGGATGAGGAGGATTTCAGGCGAGTATATTCTCACTCTATCTTTCAAGGCTTCCTCTTTCGACCTACCACCTAAGCCTCTGCAGTTCCAGGAGACATATTTCATTATTTACTGGCTTGGGGGGAAGAGGCTCCTATTGGAGCCTTGTTACTCTTGCGCCCAGATCTGGTATTCATCATTGCTTTGAGAGTTTTTTGGGAACCTTGGAGGACATCTATATAAGTTTTTTCCTTTCTCTGTTTCTTCTTGGATTTGTGCCCTCTAGCTGTCTTGATAGGGGTGACTAGCGAGTTATCGGTTTCAGAATCTCTCTCTTCTGATTCTCCCTCAGAGTCTGAGGCTAGGATGATGTGTTCTTCGCTGCCTTCATTTATTTTCTGACAATCCTCAACTGGAGGAACAATTGATTCAACTTCATTTACTTTCACTTGCTTCCCCTTATTTTTTGTTTCCTCTTGGGTCTCCTTGACATCCACCTTTTCTCCTGAGGAGGAGCCTTCTTTAGAAGCAACAGCGGCTTTTGAATTAGTTTGAGGCTTCCCCAGTGGGACAGAGATATTCTGCCTCGGAGGCTTTGGAACAACCTTTCCCTTTCTGATTTATTTCCATCCTTCTTCTTCAACCGTGTTCCCTGTTGGAGCTTTTGGGCAGTTTCTCTGGAAATGTCCGTGCTCATGACAGGTTCGGCATTTGAAAGGCAACTGCTCGTAGTCCAGCTTCTGGTAGTGCTGCCATTCTCCAACTTTGAGTTTGATCGCTTCTGGTAGACCGGCTTCCAAGTCGACTTCCACGCAGATTCTAGCGCATGTATATTGGCCCTTGTGATCAGCTTTGTCAATGAAACGACCCAGCCCATTTCCGATCTTTTGCAGAGATTGATAGCTCCAACAATGTATCGGGAGATTAGGCAAACGAACCCAGACTGGCGCCTCCTTAGGGACATTGACGGATGGGTCAAAGTCAGGGTTCCATTTGTTAAGATACAGTCCCTGATTTCCCATAAAATACGGCCCGTTTCTGAACACCAGATCACGGTCTTCTTTGGTGGTAAATTCAAAAATGAAATAGCCTCGTCCCACAACATAACAAATCACGTTATTTTTCAGCTGAGGTCTCCAGTTTCGCTGAATCCAGTCGTCCGTGGTTTTAGTGGAAGGCCATCGGCCCATAAACTTCCCTACCAGGCCTCTGTCAGACAGAGCAAGAGCGATTTTAATCGGTTGTTCCTCTGGAAGTGCTATCTCTGGTATTTCTTCAAGTTTTTTTATGAATTTTGGCACCTCAGAGTTCTGGTACTTCTTCCCTTTCTGCGTTAAAAGTCTTCGAAAGGCTTCTTCAGAGGATGATGGAGGGGTGGGAGCGGACTCCCCACCCCCAGGCCCGCTCATGGCTGCGTCCAAGTTTGATGGCGGCGGAAAACCTAATCTCAGCTCCGCGGATCAGAGCAGAGCGCGCGAAAAACCAATCTGTAATTTTAAATTTTGAATTTGATATTAACAATAGTTTGTAAATTAATTCATCTTGAGCTAATTAGTTAAGAAAAAAACCAAACTTGAAGTCTATGTGAGGACATGCAACAATCTATCTATTAATTGATAAATTTATCCATCAGTTAAAGAGATAAGGATGAGTTGTAATATTGAGTTGTAATCAGTTGACTTAGTTTAACTTAGTCAAGTCCAGTTAGATTAATTTAACAATTTGTTAAATTAATGAGAGTTCAATTAGTTAATGCTTGCATGCATGCAACTACTGTATTTCAGATAATTGAGTATTCACTCATGGATAAGTCATGCATGTCAGTTCAGACAGAGACCCAGTTGAGATCAGAGAAGGGACAATGTACTATCAGTTGGATGAATATTTTTCCTATAAAGGAAGCTCATCCATGATGAGGATTTATCTCCTTCAGGATTGTGCAGTTGGATCAGAGGTTGGTGAGTGTGTGAAGAGGCCAATTCACATAAGTGGCTACACTGGACCCCAATAAAAATTTCGCAAAGAAATATGGGGCTTAGAGGGCAGACCAGAGGTTAGAGAGAGGCCCTTGACTGTTTATGAGCAGCAGAGGTATTATAGAGAGAGAAGGATAGATTTTGAGCTGATTCTTTTTGTAATAATGGCTATATTTGCACTTGTATGATAATAAAAAGTTGGGGTTTTAGGCTGAGGCTTTCCCCGAGTAAATTCTTCTGAGTTATGGTTGATTACTTCTCATTCTGAGTTATATTTGTTCATGCTTGATGATGCTCATATATGTTTAAGCTTGCACAAATTTTATGGTAGAAGTAGATTAAGTATTATGCTTTAGGACATTGCATATATCAGGTTGATCTACATATGAAAATTCTACATGGTATTAGAGGTAGCTGATTTGTAGAAAAATTCTACATGGTATCAGAGCACAGGTGATAAAGGAAGAATGATATACAATAAGGGAGAATTTGAAGTTTGTGGTTTCTGAATATTGAATTGAGTTCTTATCTCATCTATTTCACCGATGGCATTCAGTGGTTTGAGACTCGAATATGCCCTTGATGGTAGTTTGAATTATATAACCTGGAAGGATCACATGGAGGTAGTATTAGAAGATAAGGGTCTAAAATACTTCATTGATCAAGAAGTCCAGAAGCCGACTGAGGCTACTCAATTGGCGGAATGGAAAAAGTGTGTGGCTAGAGCAAGGAGAATCCTCCTGGACGGAGTTCGAGATCACATTGTCTCGAGCCTCCATGGGAAGGAGACTCCATTTTCGATGTGGAAAGCATTGAAAGATATTTACTAGAATAGTAGTGATCAGAGGAAGCTGGAACTTGAATGAAAAACTTCCAAAGATTGAGTGTGAAAAGGGTGACACAATCTCTATGTATCTGAACAAGCTCACCACATGCAAGGATGAGCTTGGAAATGTAGGGATTGTGACAACTGATGATGACATGGTGAGTCTTGCACTCCTCGGTCTTCCTAAGAGCTGGCATAGCTACCAGGAATCGGTTAATGGAAGAGAGAAACTTCCAGATTGGGAACGAGTTTGGTTGGATTTGATGCGGGAGGAGATAAGAAGAAGCATGAGAGATGGTTCTTCATCCATGGAGGATGAAGAAAAATGTGCTTTAGCAAGTAAGGTGAGGAAGGGGAAGGAGAAAGTTTCTCTTTCCAAATCCAGTTCTTCCCATGGTGGGAAGAAGTTTGACAAATCGAAAGTGTGATGCTTTCGTTGTCATGAGGTGGGCCATTTTGCTACAAATTGTCCACAGAGGAAATCCAAGAAGGGATCTAGGGAAGGATGTGAAGGTGAGGCACTTGCTTCATAGTTCGAGTTGGATTTCACACTGTTTGCATGCATGGTTTCATCCATGGTGGGAAGTGGTTGGTTTCTTGACAGTGGATCTTCTTTCCACATCACCGACGAAAAGAGTTTCCTCAGTACTTTGGAGGAGAAATATCTATAGATACTCATAGTGATGGGTGACAATGAAAAGTATAGTGTCTCAGGTGTAGGCATGGTTATTTTTTAGAGGGAGCATGGAGCTCATCTTACCTTGATCGATGTCAAGTATGTCCCAGGACTGAAGAGAAACTTGGTGTCGATTGTGATGCTGGAAGACAGAGGTTATGATGTAGTCTTTAGTAAGGGAAAGGTTTTCCTTAGACACATCATCACTAGACAGGTGAAGCAAATTGGTTCATGGGTTAAGAACCTGTATGCCTTGAGGTTCAAGATGCATGCAAAGCCTTGAGCAGCAAGGAAACTAATGGAGACTTGGTGGTTGAGAGGGAGAGTATATTACCTCTCAACATGTAGCGCCAAAAAAAGTCTTAGACAATTGTGGAGGAGCCACAATTGGTGAAGCAACTTCAGGAGGTTGTGGAGAAGTCACAACTGGGGAAGCCAAGAGGATACATAGTGGAGGCATCCACTCATGTAGAGATCTCCAAAAGGGGGAAACTTCGAGCCAGGTGGGCAGAGTGATCACATGTAGCCATACCTCTAGGTAGGAGGTGGGGCGATGTGGAGTGATCATCCCAAGGAGGACAAGCAGGATCCTTGAGATACCCAACCTCTTTGATTCCACTTTGATACAGGAGCCTCGATGAGGAGTAGCAAGAAATTTCTGATTGGGTAGAGACAGATGCGGATGGAGCGGTAGAGAGAGCTACAGTGCAGGTATCCCAAGACAGTGCAAAGCTAGCACGCTGCAACAATGCGAGAGGCACAAGTGTGTTGCACCAGTGCAGGATGACATAGAGAGGTGTGCAACGGTGTGAGATGCATGAAGATGTTGCAGTACTGCAGAGGTCAGAGAGGGAGAAATCGTCAACAGTAGGTAGAGCTTCAACATCAAAGTATGTTTCTAGCCCAACAGAGAGGTCAGTTGGGAGTTTTTTTGTTCCGAGAGTTGTTGGAGCAACCACACTTGGTAGAAGTGTTGCATGCAAAACATTCTGAAGCTACAAGATTGGGTTCGAGAGGAAGCCTTTCTTGTTGAGAGGGAGTGTTCAAAATGGAAACAAGAAGTGCTAAAAATAGCACTACTAAAAATAACAGTTTGAGTACCTTTGTTGGATTAGGCAAACATGGAATGAAAAATGGAAGTGCTAAAAATATAAGTTCTGTTTTTAGCAGTTCACCATGGATTCCTAATTTAGTTAGTTCCTGGAATAAAAATAGGAAGTAAAATTTGAATTTGATATTAACAATAGTTTGTAAATTAATTAATTAATTCATCTTGAGTTAATTAGTTAAGAAAAAAAACAGACTTGAATTCTATGTGAGGACATGCAACAATCTATCTATTAATTGATGAGTTTATCCATTAGTTAAAGATATAAGGATGAGTTGTAATGAGTTGACTTAGTTTAACTTAGTCAAGTCCAGTTAGATTGATTTAATAGTTTGTTAAATTAATGAGAGTTCAGTTAGTTAATGCTTGCATGCATGTAACTACTGTATTTCAAATAACTGAGTATTCACTCATGGATAACTCATGCATGTCAATTTAGACAAAGACCTAGTTGAGATCAGAGAAGGGAAAATGTAATATCAGTTGGATGAATATTTTTCCGATAAAGGAAGCTCATCGATGATGAGGATTTATCTCCTTCAGGATTGCACAGTTGGATCAGAGGTTGGTGAGTGTGAAGAGGCCAATTCACACAAGTGGCTGCATTGGACCCAAATCAAAATTGTGCATAGAAATAGGAGGCTTGGAGGGAAGAATAGAGGTTAGAGAGAGGCATTTAACTATCTATGAGAAACAACGATATTACAGAGAGAGCATGATATCTTTTGAGCTAATTATTTTTGTAATACTGACTATATTCCACTTGTATGATAATATAGAGTTAGGGTTTTAGGCTGAGGCTTTCCCCAGGTAAATTCTTCTGTGTTATGGTTGATTACTTCTCATTCTCAGTTATATCTATTCATGCTTGATGATGCTCATATCTGTTTAAGCTTCCACAAAGTTTATGGTAGAAGTAGATCAAGCATTATGCTTTAGGACATTGCATATATCAGGTTGATCTACAGGTGAAAATTCTACATGGCATTAGAGGTAGCTGATTTATAGAAAAATTCTACAAGACATATAGGAATACAATTACTCAGACTTGTATACTTTCAATATGAATAACAATGACTGAAGGTCAATGAGACCACATTTTAATACAACCAATGGTAACAAATTGCAAGAGTGGCAGAGCATTTTTTGTAAGATAAATGATGAAAGGAAAATCAAAAGTTAGAAGATATGAAATTATTGCATGAGAGAAGTAGGAAGAAATACCTGAATGAAAGAAGTAAGACTCTTATACTTGCAACACGAATAACAAGTGTTGAAATACTACAATTAACACAATTAATATAAATAATCTACCAAGTTTGAATTCCTCACCACTACAATATCAACACCTTTAGAAGCAATAAGCAAACATAACAACAAGCACACCCAAAAGAGAAGGGAATTTCAATATCAAACTTTTCATCATATTTAAAGATAAATTTGCGAGGAAAATCTTATCACTAGCACGGCATTTCCAAATAAAAAAAATAACAATATTTTTGCAGAATTAAAAAAGTCACTCATTTGAGCAATCTTCGAAACAACAATGTAGTGTGATTATTACAAGTATGTCTTGAGTATTGATTGATAAAGGTGCAAAGTTCCAAGTTTTTTGCCTAGAGAGTTTTTTTTTGTGGTTACTTATTTAATGAAATTGCAAAATTGGAAGGTCTCCATTTTTTTGGAAAAAAAAGAACCCAAAATGTTATTTGTTTTTGTTTTATTTGTTTTGTTTTGTTTGTTTCTTTGTTTTGTTTTGTTTTGTTTGTTTGTTTGTTTGTGATCTGAAAATGTGGCACTTAGGCTTCTTGTCTAATTTTCAAGAACCTCTCCCACTTCCAAAGCTTTAAATATTCCCAAGTCTTTATTATTGACCAATGCGGAATTAACTATGTGCTTGAAATAAGGTGTATGCTTATGTTTATTGTTCACTATTTATGTTTTTTTAAGTCTATTTGCTTGAACTTATATAACAACAACTAAAGTAGCAGATATAATGCAGCAATAAACCAACACATATAAGACAAAAATTTAATTAGGAGTCCACCCAAAACTCTTGGGCTACGCCTCCATGAGCTCTAGTCAACTCAACTAGGCTCTCTGGGATTATGGCGTAGTCCTTTTACAAGCCTTTGGCTCAACTCCACTGTTTTACACAGAAACAATGGGTTTAGACACCATTTTATCCCTGGCTCTTGAAGCTCTCGGCTCTTCTGTCTCTTGGCTCCCGCTCTGCCTCTCTTTGCCTCTGCTTCCTGCTTTGGCTTATCTTTTTTGCGCTCCTGTCTCAGCCATTATGTGGATTTTAAGCCAATCGGTGCTATTCGTTCGTTTCCTCTTCTGGGCTCTCTGGCTCCCGACCTATGTCCGCTCAAATCCCCCTATGAGTGTTAACAATCATTGCTAAATGCCTTCAGGGATGGTGGCCACCTGTTTTGTAACGAAAGGACCATCGGTGCCTTTGAAATCCTCAGAATAGTCATTCTTTGTTTACACAGAGAAATACTCTAAACATGGGAAAATCCGCCAATCTGTCGTTTATCGGACTTGAAATATCATTAAATCTGTCGTAACTCCTATCGGGTTTGCCTGTAATCGCTATCGTAAGTCGTCATGCCCTTGTGCCATGGTTTCCTTTTTATTGGAAAAATACATTAAAACACGGGAAAATCTCGACAAATGTTTTTGTGGCAGATTTCAAATACTATACAATGACATTTACAAATACTTTCGGGTCCGGCTTCATCGCATCGGGCATATTCCTTTTGTATTTTGTTTCTTTAACGAAACACGATTTTACATTGAAAAAATCCTTTTTACGGAACTCAAAATATATCTATTTCTAACCATAAGACCCATTGGGTCTGGCTTTATCGCAAGTCACATATATATATATGATCCAAATGGGATCATAGAACACTCTCTAAGTTTTCATGAACTCTTTAAAAATCATGCCAAATATTAAAAGTCTTATAAAGATCAAGTTATCGAAAGGAATCCTCAGACAGTTGCAATGGCGATCAGCGCGGATCAACGAGGGCTGTCAATCTAGTGTGGAGAGCGACGGACCATGGTAACACACGCTGACACCAACCAGCAAATGCAGGGAAAAATTTAAGCAGTGGAGGTTGTTTTTTATATGCAATTAGTGACATCAACGAGGGTCGTCTATCTATCGCTAATCGCATATCAGAAACTACCTCCACTGCTTAAATTTGTCCCTGCATTTGCTGGTTGGTGTCAGCGCGTGTTACCATGGTCCACCGCTCTGCGCGCTAGATCAACGACCCTCGTTGATCCGCGCTGATCGCCATTGCAACTGTCTGAGGATTCCTTTCGATAGCTTGATCTTTATAAGAATTTGAATCTTTGGCATGATTTTTAAAGAGTTCATGAAAACTTAGAGAGTGTTCTAGGATCCCATTTGGATCACGCCTTCCCACTGAAAAAGATTTTGGACCCCCAAAAGTTGGTTTTTAAGCATCAATCAAGTGAGGATATAGATTCCTCGCTTGCCCAATTTCTATCCATCTTGCACTGCTTGGTTTTGAACCTTTAAGTCCAATCCTGAGGTACTCAACATCCGCTCTGCACGTAATTCTCACCTTCTTGTCCAGAACTATATCTTCCTACAATTCATTGAGATATTCATGCAACAGATCATCAATAGAAGGAAATTGACTCTTCTCTTCGGGATCTTCAACCAATGAAGGTTCAAATAGTCTCAAGCTTTCTGCATTAACTGCTAAATAGATGTGCATGTAAGACGGAAAATCAAGGCGAAAAGCATTCTCACTGATTTTCTCAAGTATCTTGAAAGGTCCATACCTTATTGGCTTCAACTTCTTACCTTCACCTTGCATTCTATCTTTGCTGATGTACAACCATACTTGATCACCAACTTGGAAACTATGCTCAATCCGATGCCTATCATGCCTTGCCTTATACTTGGCTTGGCTCTTTTCCAGCTGCTCCCTTACTTCCTGGTGAATCTCTTGGATTTGTTCAATGAAATTGGTTGCCTTGTCCACATCACTGTGTCCATCAACCACTGTGTCCATCAATTCCCACAAACTTGACCAAAATTTCCCAACAAATAGGGAATCTCGATTAGATACAATGGAAGTGGGTAATCCAAAATTAACCCATACATGCTGAAAGAACAACTTTGTTGTTTGTTCAGCTGTAATCTGTTTGTTATAGGGTACTAAAATACACATTTTGATGAACCTATCCATAATAACATATAAACAGTCATGACCTTTTCTAGATTTAGGTAGTCCCCCAACAAAGTATGGAAACACTTTCCCAAGGATGAGAAGGAACTAGTAGTGGAGTGTACAAGCCTAGTTTTCTATTGTTGGGCTTGCTTTTAGCACACATGGTACACCCTCTTACATATCTAGAAATGTTTCATTAATTTTTGGCCACTAACAAAATATTTGCAACTGTGCAACTGTTTTACTTACACCAATGACATGATATTATGGAAGTATGTGCCTCCCTAATTATGTTAACTCTCTCTGTTTGTGGGATGCATAGATTTTCCAAATGATACAAGAGTCGGTCCTTAATATAGTAATCCAATTCTTCTACCTTTTTTCTATTACTTAAAGTTGCATATACATCTTTAAAATCTATATCTTGAGCATACTGTTCAATGTAGCTTTCATGCAATATTGAGTTATGCTTAAGTATAATAGATGCATTTATGATTGTTCTGGACAAAATATCTGCAACTTTATTGTGTATGTCCTTTTTATATCTGATGACAAGATGAAACTATTGTAAAAAACCCATCCACCTATAGTGTCTTGATTGCTGCAACTTAGTTTGTGAGTGTAAATATTGAAGTGGTTGATGATCAGTATGTATAACTGTGTCTTTGCCCATCAGATAATGTTTCCACTTTTTCACACTCTGTACTAATGCATAAAATTCTTTATCATATGTGGGATAATTAACTACTACAGAATTAAATGTCTCAGAATGATAACATATGGGTTTACCGTGCTACATCAACACTGCTCCCATGGCATAGTCACTGGCATCCGTTTCAATCTCAAAGGGTCTTTGAAGATCGGGCAGTGATAGTACTGGTGTTGTACTAATCTTTTCTTTTAAGGTGTCGAGGGCTTTTATCTATTTGCCTCCCCACTGAAACACCTTGTTCAATCCTGTTAAAGAATGTAAGGGAGCTGCAATCAAGGAAAAGTTAGCAATAAACTTTCTCCAATACTATTTTGCTCCTAGGAAGCTTCTAACTTCTGTAGCAGATTTGGGTTTAGGCCAGTTTACAATGATTGCAACCTTAGAGGGATCTATCATCAATTCACCATCCCCTACAATATGACCCAAATAATTCAAATATGTTTTGCCAAATTCACATTTTGATAGCTTAACATAAAGATTTTCTC
>APFE030608850.1:0-43869 GCA_000404065.3 Pinus taeda | reverse complement strand
CCCTATCCTCCATGATCACCTCCATAAGGTCCATGATCTTCTCCATGAGGTTTATGATCTTCTCAAATTCGAATTTGAACATAGAGTGCCACATAAGGATGCCTTGGAAGCTTCCTTTGTACCTACACATGTCAACAAACTCATTCTAATTGTTAGGTATAAGTATAAGCATATTATTTTCTAAGTTTTAGCCATAAATTCACTTAAAAATGTCAAGAATTAATAAACTTTGGAAAAGCATAGTTATGACCCAATAATGAGGTAAACATAATGATATGGAGGTGGAATGGAGGTGACATGAAGGTAAAATGTGAAGATATAAGTGAATAATGGAGCGAAAATAGGGACGATTTTGAGGCCCAACATTCCTCTATTCCTTTGACTCTATTTCCTTGATATCATCACTTGTGCCTTCAATCTTGCTTGATAGGAATCCTCAATAGTCTTTAGACTTAACAAGCTAATTTCATCTTGTATGTCGTACCTTAAGCCATTGATATAACCAATTATCTTCTCCATGTCATCTTCTACATCTCCTGCGATAATACTCAACCTATAAAACTCTTATGTATATTCTTTAACATATATTCCTTTTTTCCTTAAATTTTGCAATTGTTTAAAAATATTTAACTGATAATCTTTAGGCAAAAACTTGGCCTTCATTTCACTTACCATTTTTTCCCATAGCTTGATATTGGACTTCCCTTTCTTCGTTCTTGATGTCTATACCTCGTCTGGTAACTGCAAACTTCATCATCTTCTTCTCATCAACCTCTTCATAGTCAAAATACTAGTCTAAGGACCCTATCCAATCCATTAGCTCTTCTGCATCCAGACTCCCTTCATACATAGGGACTTCTACCTTAGGTTTTCCCCCTACTTTCACCAACATCTTGAGGACATTGGTAGTTTCACTGTCTTCGTCTACCTTCTCCACAGAATATTCTTCGAAAGAAATTTCATCTCCTTCATCATGTGCTCTCCTCTGGGCATTCTCAATTGTCTCCATTCTCGTACGCAGACTCCATACCGCTTCCAGTGGAATTGCATTTGCTTCAGGTCTTCCTTGACCAATGCTAGCTCCTCTCCTTGGCAGCATTTTAACTACAAACAACCCTTTCATCTTTTGTGATACATCAAATGACATAGCGTAGAAGAAGAACTCAAGAAAACCCTAAACAACTTATATTTTGGTTCATCCGCATCTTGATTGAAAATGTCACATAATCTCCAACAATTTAGATATATACAAGTGTAAATGTGGCTTTTATAGCTACAGTTTACTAATGAATGAACTTGGGAAGTTTGAGAATTTAGATTCTGACTAGATCTATGTCCTTTCTCTTTGTTTGAAAAGAATTTCTCGAAAGAATCATCTAACATCACAATGATCGAATGTGTGTTTTCAAAATCATATATTAACAATAATTTATCTGGTCAAAGAAATGAACTCCAATCCCTTTTGGGTTTTCTCTCTCCAGTTCTAAAGTTTTTCCACTGAAAAAATGAGCCACTTGATTTATTTTTCCTTAGTTACATGGTTTTTGGATTCTAAACATTAAAATTTTGTTACAAAACTATGTTTGGAGGCGTTTTACTTACTGATGTGTCACAAATTTATGTATTGTTAAAATTTATGTAATTTTTTGATTTGAATTTTTTAGTGTTTTTTAATTTGTTATCCATTTATTTTAACATATTTATTGTTGTACTATTTATCTCCATGAACATTATCATCCTCATGCTTATTTGAATTGATTAAATTTATGAAATATAGTAATTTTTTTCAATTTTCTTTCCAAACATAACAAATCTAAATAATTACTTACCATTATTCTTAAAGATCCCATAACCAAAATTCACTTCAGTAATAATCATCAACCTCAATATCATTTTATTTGCTATCACCTAAAAAGGGTTCCCATTTTCCCCATTCGTGACAACCAAAAAGAAATGAAGGGAAAACCTATTTCTGACTACCTTGATATTTTGTGATAATATATCATAGCTAATGCTATATTCTCATTAGCTATATCAACATGGTTCTATTCATTTAAAAGTTCATACTATTGTACATAATCCCTTTTTATTTCTTCCTATGTTAAGCAATCAATTATATAATAGTGCTTGTAATAAGAGACCTAATAGTGTTTGTAATAAGAGCTAGGAAATTTAAATTTCTTAGGAAACCTGTCATATAATTTACACATTTTTTCATTGTGTCAGTATGGTCTGATGGAAAGAAAAGATTTCACTAACTTATAATTTATAAATCACTAAAAATTGTTTTCCTAACATGTAATTTATACAGTTAGCATTTAGCAATCAAATAATCACAAACTTGTAATTTATACAGTTAGAATTTGACAACCATAGAATCACAAAGAAGGAAATAAATTATCACTTAATATGTTCATTTTTTATTAATGACATGGGCAGATAATTCAAAATGTTGTTCCTTGTTGAGAGGCTAAAGCAGGGTAATTTCATGATGATGAAGCCTACAAATTTAACATCGAGAAACATATTTATAATTGATCCAAAGTATTTAGATAGATGAAACATCACCATCCTCCTATTATGATTTTCTAAACAAAAAAAAAATTATGCGTTTATTCACATAATAAGTGATATTTTATTTATTTGATGATATTAAAACATGTTAAATGGATTTTAAATTCTAATACAGTTTAAATTTAATAATACTTAATTTCAATGTAAATAGTAAGTGATATTTTGTTTATTTTATGATATCAAAACATGTTAAATGGATTTTAGATTTTAATATATTTTTAATTTATGTAATAAACCTCTCGAGCCTATCCAGTAAATTAGCCTCTAGGCTCCATAAATTTGAAATTTGAGTTCATTCACAGTTAAATATTTTCACTTTCTTGCATATCTTGTCTTCTAAAAGTACCTGATCCATATTACAATTAGGCCAGACTACCAATTTCTCATTAAATGTTTTTAGATCCTTTATATGGAACCTTATGTTCATTAAAATGTCTGATGTATGTGATCAACCATTACAAATTTATGATGGTATGCATCCTACCAGATATCTAGGTTATTTCCTAAGAATTAATGGACATTAATTTTCATGATCATTGTAGTGTACACATATTCACTATGCTATTGACCAAAATTTCATTTCCATACCTATAATAGATTGATTAGACTTGAAAACGCGCATACTTAAACCATTAGTCATACAATGGAAAAATTATTCCTTCAATTGGTCACCATGCATAAGTAGTTATCACTTTACAGTATTATGTGCATACCATAATTCTTTAGTAATGGTAATTATGATTAGTTAGAGAATCCATAGTCATCTCACATATTCATACACGATCTCTGCATAACAATGTTCATTTATTTATAACTACATGTCATGCTTCTGCTAAAACTCTATTATTGGATGTATAAGGACTCATATGAATAAAAATGGCATTACTTCCATAGTACTACAATATCATAGGTAATCTAATTATGTGCAATATGCTACCATGCATGCGTATTAAAACTTCCAATCCACTTAATATTCTTGTACAGATAAGTTCACATTGGAAAAACACATGCAAGTCGATCATGATAAATATATCGCTTTAACAAAAGTATTAACAACTAGCTATGATGATTTTGCCATTTCTCATATACATTAAAAGTTACATACATAAGACAACAATTATTTCCATATAGATACACCTAATCTACACGACTGAGCTATAAAATTTAAGCATTTCAACAAAAAAGAATAAATATAGAGGTTAGAACCAACATGCAAAAGACTCCATGCATATGAAACCAACTAAAGCCTCACTTGGAGAGTGGAGCACAACCACTCAATCATGAATCACCTCTGATTCCCCATCAAAGCCAAGGTTATTTCAAAGGATCAATTGTCCTCAATTGATCAATTCACCAAGTATTTCATACCCTCTTTGACGATTTATTTTGCATTAGTGGTGTCCCGCTTTTATGGATTTTTCCATTTCCTAGGTCTTTCAAAAAAGCTTGTCCTTATCTCCCACAAGTCTTTTCCTTATAAAATATTTCCTTTATCTCCCACAAAGCTTTTATGTTCAATGGATATTTATCTCTCGTCCATCCAAGCTTATCTAAAATAACATCTAGAAGCTTTATCATTAGATATTTATCCCTATCCCATTCCTCAATGGGATTTGGCAAGAATCACATTTCTCTTTGTGCTCTACCCTCCAAGTGATTTATTTATTAATTTAATTAATAACATATTTGATTTTCATATTACATATCACACCTAGCTTTCCTCAACTTAGGTTTAAAATGGTTTAACCCACAAGGGAGTGTATCACAACTAGCTTTAACTCAGCTTAGGTTTATAATTATTTAACACACAAGGGAGGGTTGTTTCAATTTAATAATATTTAATTTAAATGTAAAGGTTTAATAGTATAAAAATATAATTTATAAAACTAATTTTTTAATCTCAAATAATTTAATATATTTTTTGTATTCAAAAAAATTATATTTTTTATTATTTATAAATTAGGAGAGACTGTAAAAAATACAACATAGTCATAATAATAATATTTTTTCTTCGCAAAATCCATATAAAAAATTAAGATCAATAAATCTATTTATATTCTTATTCAAAGTGGAAAATTTATCTTTGATCCCACATCTTAAGTTGTATATCCATTTACATCTAATTTTTAAAAAATTCTATTATAAAATTAAAATTATACTTTGCTTATTTTATTGTTGTTATTGCCTTTAACTGTCACCATACCCATTTTTCTTTTACAAACACTTATAAGTGTTGTTATCCTCTTAGTGTAATTGAAACTACAATCTCCTTTTCCATACCATGATCCCTTACTTCAAACATTGCGTTTAGATGGCAAGTCTTAAATTTGTTAGTATAGATCCACATACATTAACACCCTTCCTCCCAACCACTCTAGCTACAACCACTTAACATCTATATTATTATTATTATTATAGCACCACCAACAACAATAAAAACTATATAATGCATTTATTATTTTCTTAAAAATAATTTATTTTAATGTTGGTAAGATGTCAATTCTATCAATATATATTTAGGCATGTACGTATGACATAGACGTTGTTTAAATTACTTTGTCTCCCTACAAACTTTAAAGTATACAGTCTAGTCTAAGAACAACATTGATAAAAAACCTAAGTAACTACTATGGGGCTACCCTCAGGGAAACAACATTGAATATAGTTTACCACTATTAGGGATTGATACATACAAAATATATGAAGGGTGAAACTGTCAAAATGGAAACAAAAACCACCATGAACTCTTAGAACTTATTTACTAGAGGACTTAGGTATGTAGAAAAATGAAATAGATAATTCCTAAATGGCCAAGAAATAAAACATTAACACTAAGAAATTAGAGAAGCTAGTTTGATTGAGGAATTCATTTGGATATCAATGGGATGTGCCTATATTCCCATCATTACTCTTGTCACTAAAATGTATCCCTATTTCTTTGATAGTTATGAATAAAGGATGACCAGAATCCTACCGTCTCTTTCCATCACATTCAATAAACCTAGAGGTCCATATGGTTAGCCTCCTATCTAGAGAGTACATCAACTATGAATGACTTGGTATGCTAGTATAATTATAAAGTGTTGAAACAATTTGTATCTCGAGCATGACAAATCTCACATCAAGAGCATTCTACTATCTAAAATCTAATTTCCTCTTCATTTAGTGAAGCTCTCTCAACATTGACCTCTACCGCGAACACCTTGAGTTTCTATTGTCATGTTGGATGACCTTGCTATGGAAGTATCTAGAGGCTTCCATGGTTTTTTTCTAAATGTGGGGGACACATTGGTGGGTAGCCTCTAGAACCTAGGTGTCGGGCCATCAAGGTGTAGTAACACATAAAATGGAAGACGTGGAGGTGACAGGGGAAAATATGGACCATTAAGAAGAGGAGAAGGTAAGGTGGAAGATTGGGCATGGATCTAATATTGAAATCCATATTCCATAGAGAATAGAAAGTACCTAAAACAAATTAGATACTCTAGTGATACATGTCTTGAATTTCCAACATTAGTTCCACTGGTACAAGAGCTATAGTTTAAATATCATGGGATCGTTCAAAGTTGGATGATTATCACATGCACAACCCTATTGAATAAAAGATGGAGTCAAGAATGCATGGGGAGGGGAATGTAGAAGCCCAGGTGTATCTAGCTTATGAATGCCACGTGATGGTTTTTGGTTTTTAATTTTAATTTTAAAATTTTAAAATGGGTTGAGTACGGGACATGGATACTAAGGAAGTAAGGGAGGTCAATTTCTTGGGACGTTAGACATAATTTTTGTGAGAAGACTAGATTATTTTTAGGACAACAATTTAAGGTTGGTTGTTGAGTTTTAAATGACTGTGTGGTGTTTTAAATGGGGCTAATAATGTGAATTATGGGTTGCAAAAGGAAGGTACATAACCCATACTTGCTTGGGAACTGCATAGGATAGGAAAAGGACAAAACTAAATGCACAACTACTCCGTATGCAATGCAAAAAGACTTCATGGAAAAATGCATGGTTGGAGAAGGGAGACATGGAGAGGATGGAAAAGAATAATCATGCAGCAAAATGAGTAGAGAGATTTTTCTTAGATTAGAGAATGAATTCATGCAAGAACACAGAAAAAAAAGTGATGAAAAAGAGCATGCACATAGAGGAGGATTGCAAAGGATTCTTGTGAAATTTTTGAATAGTGTAAAGGTGCGACATACAAAAATATGTGAGGATAATTTCTATGAAGAAAATGGAAAACCCGAATCTGCATAGCTTTCTTCATTTGATCAAATGTCAAGGTTGCATTCATCCTCCTTCTGCTTCTCCATGACGTAGCATGCCAAGATTATTGTTGAAATTTACAGAGACCTAGAGAGAATATATATAATATGTGTCACTTTGTATACCATGTGTAATCCATTCTTACTCTAATAGTCTATTGTAGCTATTGCAACACCACTAAAATTTTTTACCCATGCATTGATATCCGAGCCTCCCTTCAACCATAGAAACTATCATTTTAACTTGATTAAACCTTTCTTATGTTTTACTATGTTTCATAATGGCATAGTCTCTCATGTTAATATTATGTTATCTTAATTTTTTCTTTCCTTTTAACATCTGGGAACTCTTTGATCACAGTCAGTCCTTGTCGATAGTAGCTACTTAGCTTCTGAAGATAGACAAAGCACCTGTTGTGAAAAAGACAAAGTATAGCCTTAACTACATTGACATAGTGAAATGTGAAACTCCTTATTGGATTGAATTGCATAATCCCTTGCAAGAAGAAACTAAACAATCGATTGTGAGAGAAAATTGTGTAACCCAATGCGGCAGTAAAGTGTGGCATCCACTAACAAATTAAATTGTGCAACCCTATGTCGCAGTAAAGTATGGCTTCCAGTAAGAAATAAAATTATGCAAATCCTTCTCTTAGTGAACTGTGAATCCCATTGAGCCAGTGAATTGCACGATTCCCCTTGTTAAACAAGTATACATTCCTGTAAAATAGGGAGTGTTCTCTTCCATGCAGAAGTGTGGCACCCATTTCTAATTTGATCTTCTGACATTTTCTAGTTAACTAGGAGTACCTCCTTCATTTTACACATGCACACTTAAAAACCTAACCCTAATGTCATATGTTCTCATCTATATAAAAAATATGTCCTAATGCTCATTCTAACTCTTCATTTGGATCTGTATGCATTTTCACAAGAAAAAGGTGCTTTAGGTTCCATTTACACTATTTTTCTAGGCAAGTTTCTCAACTGTCACTTTTTCCTCTTTTTCTTATGTTGTTTTTTCTTCACAAGTGTCATTTTCCCCTTGCTTTCTTATAATAAGTGTCGTTTCTACTATTATTAGCTTATACAAGTGTCATTTTAGACATTTAAACTTATTTTCAAGCATTGCATCACATTTTGTCTTTTCGCCCATTATTGATTATTGCTATTGGGTGTATTTATGCATTCATGCCCTTTTCCTTTCATTATCTTACTCGCTCAATGTAAGTGACTTTTTTTTATGAATATTGGGTCAATTCACATCCTTCCTCTCTTTAGTCTGCATACCCCAAGTCTACTCATCTACTAGAGATAATTTTTCAATCCCCAAAGCCTTATTCCTTCCTCAAATGTGCATTACGACATAATTTCTTCAAGTAGTGACTCGCTCTTTCCATCTGCAACTTTGCATTGTGCAATTACTAGGTCCCCATATACGCACTCCATAGTCACAATTAGTAGTGAGGCCACTCTTCCCCTTGCAACTATGCATTGCGGAGTCCAAGGCCTCTCCTAAGTAGTAACTACGCATTGTACAGATCGAGGGTGCATTTAATGTCCCTTATAATCAAGAAGTATGCAATCTTCCTCTGATGTTGCACATTGGTGGCTAGCTCAATTGTAGAAGAGCTAGTGGCTCCGTGTTGGTGGTGTCCAACCAAAAAATTGTAAAGATATGACCATTTGATTAATAGAATTTGAAGAGAGAACCAAGAAAAATATGGGTGGGTAGAAGGGTTTTTCTGCCAGACATCCTTTTGTCTCATTGTGCACAATTACGTGTTGATGATATATATTCATAAGAAAAAGTTTTTAAAGAATAATAAACCCTATCACTGCTAATTCACTCCTAGCCCCCTCTCAACGGTGCCCTCTCAATAGACCTCCATCGAAATAAATATACAACTGATATTAAATAATATTATAAGGAATATTATTTTCATGTGTCATTAGTACAATCTATTTTAGGTATTCAAGGAATTACACATTTCCCTCGTACTAAAAATTAAATTAAAACCTTTTTACATTTAATTACTTTACCTTTCTATATAATGTTTCACGAAAATTAAGATGGAAATTTATATATTTTATTTTTTTGTTATTAATATTTTCTTAATTATTAATGTATTATTATTTTTATTTTTAAATATAATTTTACTTCAAAAATCTTTACCTATAATTTAAAAAATTAACAAAATTATTATTTATTTTTCTATTAATTAAAAATGTAGAAATTATAATAATTATTATTAAAAAGTGAGTTTGATCTATTCTAGAAATTAGAGAAAATGATATTTATTTTCGAAACCCACATTCAAATCCCATTTGGAGAATGCATACTTTTGTCGTAGCTTCTTCATTTGTTATCAAGTTTTAGTGTGGTAAGAAGAAAAACATATTATTATTTATACAAAGGTCTTTCTCATTATATAAATATATATAGGAAAAATATATATATATATATATATATATAATATATATATATATATATAATATAAGTAAATTTTATTAAATTTCATTAAATGTGTAATATAAATTTTTTTTTTTTATTTTCAAAGAATGTACACATAGATTCAGCAACCTAAATTTTTTTTTAAAAATAAAACCTCTATCCAATATTTGATAAAAATTAATCAGAAAAACAATAATTAAAAAACCATTTCATTGTATATACTAAATATTTCTTTTTCTATGCACTGTAAGATCAAAGTTCTAATTTCTTTAAACACCTCAGATTGGATGATCGTGTTTGTTTTGATTTTGCAGGTACTGTACAGGCTTCTGCTGCTGCTCCAGTGCACCACTGCAACAACGGTTAACGCGAACTACAAAACTATATTATTCACCGTGCAGGGCTAGATGGGCTTTATTTGGCAGCGAACAAACAATTGGATTACTTCATTCAAGACTTTATATGTCTCCTAGACATGCAAGAAAATTGAATTTCTGTCCTGTAAGGAATCACCAACAGGACGATCTGTCGAATTCAAACCGTGAAGAATAGACATTCATGTGATAAGAGCACACAATATTGGACTACATTGACTATTAGTCTCCCATTAATAGCCATGCTGGGTTCCCGTTATCAGCCTTGGGTAGAGTTTTCGGTGACTCTTGGGAACGACAACGCCATAGGGAATAATAGTAAAATTACCTGGAAGAAAAAACAATTTGAAAATTCTGAAATTAATTTTTGATGTATTTGTTGCCAACAACATGCAAATCTCTGAATGAAAAAAAAAATACCATTTACTTCCATTCTTTCAATTAACATTAATATATAGTATGGAATTTCAAATTAACATTCATATATTGACCAGACCAGAATATGTCTAGAAGGGAAAACCTGGCATCATACTCACTTGCATGGGGCACCTCTACTTCTTCGACAACCAGCAAATGAAATGAGTAGATATAATGCCAACGAATACCTTTTGAATGTGCTGATTTTGGGCGACATTGTGGCATTATAAAATATTTGTAGGGTTTTTACATAATCTTAAGTGTTTTTCATTTGGTTTTGATGATGAACCACACTTGTTGGATCCAAACGGGTTGGTCAAAAAAATTTCTTATGTGATTTCTACCTAAAGAATTTGCTTAATTCATTATGGAACACAAAAGATTGAATAAAAAAAATAAATTAAGAAGTTTGATCAATCTTTAACATAAATACTTTTAAATCTCTGACATAAATACTTTTAAAGACATGTTGATGAAATTTTATCACTAATTTTACTATAAATTATACTATATTGTTTAATATAATGATTATCTTACTTTGTTCCGATTATATATATTCAGCAAATAATAAATTAGATAGTGAGTAATATAATAAATTTATGTGTATTTTTTTAAAATGATTAGTCAAGTTATAAATGTATATATGAAAGTTATATTTTGTAGTCAGACGTATAATAATTTTAAAGAAGTTTTATAGTAATTCTTTATAATTATTATCGATCATATAGTATTGAGAAAACAAATAAATAGGGATTAAAGTTTATTATATGTTTGAAAAGAATTATAAATCAACAATTTTTGGATATGTAGTAAGAAAAATTAGAATTATTAATAACTTATATATATGTGTGAACTTTGGGGATGCAGTATATCTATATGATTATGGAGAAAGATAAAGAAGATCCAAAAGACTTTTACAAATTATAATATCAAAACTATAAGTAATATAGGTCATCTTATTATTCTGATAGAACTTTCACTTGGTTAGAAAATTCTATCCAAAACAATCTTCATTTCAAGCGGGCATGGAATAAGGATACTTAGTCCTCACTAAACCATTAGGAAATAAAGGCACAAATACCTCTACATATAATATTATTGCTTTTAAATTTACGGAAAAGTTATGGTGGGATAAACAAGTAGAGGAAAAAATAAACCTAAAGATATTATAAGAAAGTGATTAATCCTAAATCATAATATTAAAAATGTCTTTATTTTGACTTAGTTTGAAGAAAAATGATTCACATAGCTAAATTAATGACAAATTATCATAAAGCCCATAATGAAATTGGCTATTGAACAGTTCTATAATATAAACACATAGACAGGCTCGGGCGGATGGCGAGAACGCGCGCAAGCGTTTTTAAGTTTTAGGGTTTCCTGACAGGCAGCCTGCGGCGGCAGAGCTCCTGCTCTGCATCTTCAGAACAGATTCACAGTTATCAGCTCTCCAGGACGTAAGCAGATTAGGCGGCTCCAATGATTCCCCCACAGGGGGATGGGGCAGTCCTTAAGCCCGACGATGGACGCCAGTAAGGACCTGAAGGTAATGCAAATCCAGATTCAGCCAACCAAGAAAAATCCGTATCGGAATCACAGACAGAAGCAGATCTTCAAGGCTCAAATGAACAACAAAAGGTTAGTTCATCCACCTGTAAACCTGTAGCCACTCATAGGCCAGAAGTTGAACTGCCTAGTGAAAGAATAAATGGAAGAATACAATACATGCATGATCATGCCCTCATAGCAAAATTTCTGGGCTTCTGGCCAAATGAAAGAGCTCTAAGAGGTTGGATAAACCATAAATGGAAGCCCAAGGGAGAAATAACCCTTCTCCTAGGACCCAAAGGCTTCTTTACAGCTATCTTCAACTGCTTGGAAGATAGAAATAGGGTATTTGACGGAGGGCCTTATTTTTTCAATTCAGCTGGGCTCTATCTTAGACAATGGGCAGCACGCTTCAACCCAGATAATGAAGACCTCAGCTATGCGCCGGTATGGATCCGTCTCTACTCTTTGCCATGGGAATATTGGGATGAAGATTTCCTAAAGTCCATTGGATCAATGATAGGAGATTTCATAAAAGTTGCTGAAGAAACCAAAACGGTGAAACCCACCACATATGTCTCATACGCTCGGATCTGTGTTTACATGGATCTAAAGCAACCTTTGCCGGACACTGTCAGACTTTTCCATGAGGACCATGATTGGATCCAAGTGATTGATTATGAACAAGTACCATTTCGATGCAGAAAATGTCATACGATTGGCCATTTATTCCGGGATTGTCCCCTGAATAAGCAAGAAGCAACACCTCTGAATCCAGAATCTCAGCAACAGAATGGCTTCACTAAAGTGACCAACCGCAAGCGAAGCAACAGGAAGATGAATGCGCCTCCAAAACCCCCACCAGGGGAGGACCTTAACCCTTCCACTAGCAATAGTTTTGAAGCGCTAGCAAAAATGACATCGCCAGATGAACTCAGCAAGGAAAAAACTACTCACGAAACAACAGCGCCAGAGAAATCTAGTCAGTCTAAGCAAAGTGGAAAAAGTCCACAGATCTCTGATCCTGGAAGCAGCCCAGATATGGATATCGACAAACCTCTGCAGAGTAAAAACAAAGGGAAGGAGGCAGAAGACCATGAGCAAGAAACTCAACCCATGGAACATGATAGTGAAATATTTGATATAGGGCAACTGGATTTCATTGGAATGGAACAAGCTTGCAAATCGGGGAATTTTGAAAAAATCCCAGAAACACAAGTTGACAACTTGGTGGAATTATTAAGCAAGGCACAAAAGAAGTACTCCCTTGGAATACAAACTGGAAGCAAATGGGATGGAAAATTTGCTTTTAAAGACAATAAAAAAAGAGGCAGGAAAACAGAGTTGGAAAGAACTATCAAGCTTGGAGCATCTTTAGTGGGGTCTGGCAGATACGCCAAACTCACTAAATACTTCAACACCAACTTCAACCCTTCCCAATGAAGGTAATCTCTTGGAACATAAGAGGGCTCAATAGCCCCAGGAAAAGTAAACTCCTCAAAAACTTGATCATGGAAGAACAACCAGCAATCTTTTTTCTCCAAGAAACTAAATGCTCTTTAACCTTCATAGAAAAAGCAGCGGCTAAAGCATGGGCGGGAAGCCAAGTAACAACAGTGGAAGCACAAGGAGCCTCAGGAGGTCTTGCAATTCTTTGGGATGCTAGAAAGATTCAGTTAACTAATATTCATGCTCATAAAAGCTTCATTCAGGCCTGTTTTCATCTCATAGGTACCAACATCCATGGACATTTAACGAATGTCTATTTTCCCCAAGAAACGCAGCAGAAAGCAGATATTCTAAATTCAATAGCCAAGCTCAATCTGAACAGAGTACATCCGTTGTGGGTTACCGGAGGTGACTTTAACATGATAGCTAATTCAGAAGAAAAGATCGGAGGTCGCCATAGACCCAACAAAGACGGCACACTTCTAAAGGACTACATTCAGAACAACTGGCTCATAGACCTTCCTACAGCTAATGGCCTTTATACTTGGACGAACAAAAGGATAATTCCCATGCAGATTGCGTCACGTCTGGACAGGTTCCTGATCTCTGACAATGCTATCCATGTGGGAGGTGAATTCACAGCACACATCATTCCTTTTTCAGGTTCCGATCATTGGCCCATTGAAATGAATTGGAAGAAACCAGGCAACAACAGCAGAAAACCTTTTAGATTTGAAGCATTCTGGCTTTCGCATCCCGAATTCAAGGATTTCATAACTACAACCTGGCAAAACAGCAACCCCACAGAGCAATCCAAAATGGCCAGATTTCAAAAGAAATTGAAGTTCTTAAAAGGAGAAATCAAGAAATGGAATACAAAAAATTTTGGCAACATATTTAAGGAGAAGGAAAAGATCCTTCAGGATCTCAAATCCATCCAACAAAGACTTATTGTAGAAGGACGAACAGAGGAGCTGGCGCACAAGGAACAGGATCTTGAAAGTAAATTACAAGTACGAGAGCAGCAAGAGGAAGTTCTGTGGAGACAAAAATCTCGCATCAGATGGCTGAAGGAAGGTGAGAAGAACACCAAGTTTTTCCATAGAACCACAGTGCAACGAAGAATGCACAATCAAATCTCTCAGGTTATAAACGCTCAAGGAGATAAACTGGAAAGCCAGGAGGACATAGAAAAAGAATTCCTTAATTATTTCAAAGAAATGAGCCAAGAGCCAAATATCAACAGAGATGAAGCCATCAACAGCATATCCAGGAATATACCGCGCCTGGTGTCAGAGGATCAAAACAACATGCTTATGAAACCCATCAGTCTTCAGGAGGTGGAATCCACTGCAAAGTCTTTAAAAGCTGGTAAAGCTCCAGGTCCAGATGGCTTCTCTTCAAACTTCTTTCATTACTTCTGGGAACTAATTAAATGGGAAGTCTGGCAAGTGGTAGAAGAGTCTCGAAGCCTTAGATGGATGTATCCAGGTCTCAATGCCACCTTTTTAGCCTGAATCCCTAAATCGGAAAACTCCAATACCCCAGACAAATTCAGGCCCATTGCTTTATGCAATATTATCTACAAGATTGTCTCTAAAGTGGTGGCTGTAAGACTTAAACCAATACTGCCAGGTATCATCTCCCCGGAGCAATCAGGGTATGTTGAAGGACGGCAAATTACTGATGGAATAATTCTCTCACATGAAATCATTCACTCTCTTAAGATCGGAAAAAAACCAGGTATGCTTCTAAAAATCGATCTTTCAAAAGCTTTTGACAGCATTAGCTGGGTATACATGGAAAAAATCTTAAATGCTTTTGGTTTTGCTTATCCTTGGATCCGATGGATCATGAATATGGTCTCTTCCTCCTTCTTCTCCATTCTGATAAATGGGATTCCCTCTGCCACTTTCCGCCCCTCTCGAGGATTGAGGAAAGGTGATCCCCTGTCGCCCTTCTTGTTTATTATTATGGCAGAAGGATTAGGTAGAAGCCTCAAAGCTTCTCTTCATTTTGATGCTCTCAAAGGCATCTCTATCCATGGTGCCCCCACGGTTTCTCATCAGCAATTCGTAGATGATAATATGATCTTTGGCCACCCCTCTGTCCAAGAAGCCAGAGCCCTCAACTCTCTGCTTAACGCCTTCTCCTCTGCTTCGGGGGCTTGCATTAATAGGATCAAGTCTCAGATCTTCTTTTTTAATACCCACCCGACCACTCAACGATCCATAGCGCGCATCCTAGGCTTCTCCATTGCTTCCTTACCTTCCACTTACCTTGGCGCCCCTCTCATTGAGTCAGCTAGGAAACACTCCTCCTGGTCAATTCTCTTGGAAAAGCTGGAAAACAGGCTTCTGCTCTGGACTCACCGCTCCTTAAACATGGCAAGCAGACTAGTTCTCATTAAAGCCGTTTTACAATCCATGCCTCTATACTTGTTTTCCATTCTGGCAGCGCCAAAATGGGTTCTAAAAGCCATCAAGAAGCTGCAGCGCAACTTCCTGTGGGGCAGCTCGGGTCACAAAAGGAAATGGGCGTTAATAAAATGGGAAAAAGCATGCCTCCCTAAGAAAGTGGGAGGAATTGGCCTCAGAGATCCTGAACACAGCAATGCGATCATGGGAGCAAAAATTTGGTGGAAATGGCTAGCGTTCCCAGAAACATTATGGGCAAAATTCTGGACACCCAAATATACCAGTAATCTACCTCTTGAGGAACGGATAAGAATGACAGAAACTAGCAAAGGTTCAATCATATGGGGTTCGGCCATCATGCACAGACATCTAATTCAAAGTCATAGTTTTTGGGAAGTGAAGGACGGAAGCATTGCGCGTTTTTGGACGGATTCTTGGTAACAATCTCCAAGCCTCGCCAACGTTATTCATGGAATCCCTGAGCACCAAGTGCACCAACAGGAAAAGGTAAATCTTTTTTGGCAGGAAAATGGAAACTCAGATCATAGGATTTGGAGAAAAACCCAAGAGTTGATCCCTCACAGTACAGAAGATGCCCAACACTCCCTTGCTGAAGAGCTCCAAAAGAGACAAATCCTTAAATCTACTGAGCAGGACAAATTAAGATGGGGTTATGAAGAGAAAGGAACCTACACGACCAAAGAAGCTTATCACATTATTATCAAAGGTCAGCTCATCAAAGACAAACTTTGGGAAAAAATATGGAACCCCCTGATCTGGCCAAAAATATCTACATTCCTCTGGCTACTCTCCCACAATAGGATACTCACCTGGGACAATCTCAGAAAAAGAAAATTCGAAGGACCCTCTATATGCTTCAACTGTAAATTGGAGGAGGAAACAGCTGTACATCTTATGCAATTATGCCCTCTTAGCAGGCATATGTGGGAGAAAGTCACCTTTCGCTGCCAAAAGGAAGGACGCGAGATAGGCAATTTAAATAATACTTTACGAAACTGGCCTCAGAACCCGTTTCAAAGCCGCATCCTAAACTCTCTATGGCAAATAATTCCTGGAATTGTTATGTGGAATCTCTGGAAAGAGAGAAACCGCAGAATCTTCAAAGACCACTCTATGGATGTGCAACAAGTCTGGCAGAACATAGTCATGAACATACAGGAAACTCTATCAATCAAAAACTGGTCTCAGGAGGACTTCCCTTCCAACATCAAGGAACAGGAAATCTGGGACAATTGGCAAATTCATCTAAGCTCAACCAATTTCCCTGCAAGGAATAGCAATAAACAGAAATATATTCCCTCTCACTAGTCACCTCCACCTCCCAATTCTTTTCTGCTAAACTTCGATGGGGCTTCCAAGGGCAATCCGGGAGCTACAGGATATGGGGGAGTTATCAGAGATCACACTGGACAGGTGCTTAAAGTCTTCATTGGCTCCATTGGCTGGAACACCAACAACGTTGCAGAACTCGAAGGATTATGGCAAGGTCTCAACATTGCTCAAAAGGATAACTTCTTCCCCCTTATTGTGGAGGGAGACTCTCAAATCTTAATCAACATGGCAATTAAGATTCAACAAGGCACCGAGGCTCAGAAGATCAGCAGAAGCTGGAGGATGGTAGCAAGGTTGGAGCTTCTTCAGAACTGGATTAGGTTTAACAAAGCTGCAACATTCAATCACATCAGACGAGAAGGAAATAAATTAGCAGATTTCTTAGCTAACATAGGAACAGAACGAGGAAAAAATCATTCTGAAGGATCCCTCCAAGGTATTGTACCAAGGAACGCATGGTACACCTTTCAGGAAATCTCAAAAAAAGATGTTCAGAGGCAGGTTCCAGACCACCCGGATGTGGGTGACATTGATTGACATGCAGCGTATTAATTCCCCTCGCCCAAGCCACATGGCTTCACGCTTCCGCCAGGTGGTAGCCATGAGCTCTGTTTGCGTCTTGGGTGATAGTACAGGCAGAAGCATTAAAAGGCCTTTAAGGCAGGCAGGTTACCGAGGCTTTGCGACCAGAACTTTCATCATGGCGCCTCCTTATCTCTGTTCAGGCAAGCGTTCTGGTTCTATTTCTAACCCTGCAACTGCCCAAGGAATTGCTCAGAGCTTGCCGGCGGATGGAATCCCCTTCCGCGTCGCCATTTCTTGCCCTGTGGTTAGAATTGTCAGCGTCACTCAGGCGAATGTGAAGGGGATCTACGGCAGCTCCAGAACTGGGGGCAGGTATATTTCTGTAAATTCTTGTTTGCTCAGTCGTGTCAAGCTCTCTTCGCCTCTCATGGCTCCTCGCGGTGGTTACAAGTCTCCGCGCAGGGGAGGGAACTCTAGCCAATCCAGTGGCACGAAACAGAAATCTCCGCCCAATCCGAGGAGGATTTCTCCATTAGCCTGCGCTTCGCCACCCTCCGATGCCTCTACGCCTTCCGGGGATTTGGACAATGCTGTCCAAATAGCTTCTCTTAGCTATCGTCGTCGGACCAACAAACCTGTTATTCGCGCCCGCATTACAGTCATCTTCGATGAGGAAGATGAGGTAGATGACAGTAGCAACCAGGCTTCAGGGGAGAAAACGCCCACCTCCTCTGATACTTCGTCCAAAGCACAGGACACCTCCTACATCCCTGAGGTTCAGAGTCGCATGGAGGATGATAGCACAGATTTTCCCTCGGCCGAGCAGGCAGAAGCTGCCAAAGAGCTTTGCAGTCTCAAGCGCAAAGCTCTCATGGCCTCGGTTGAAGGCTCAATGAAAACGCAGATGGATTCTACTGGCAGTGGCATGCGTATTGCAGAAGAAGAAGATTCGCTGGACTACAGACTCTACCTCAAACTTCCGCCTGGCTATGACCGAATTAAAGACGTTCCTGCTGGTGTCGAAGTCTCCTGGGAGCCCGACCCAATCCAGGCTGCTGAAGAAAGGAAGCAACGAGCTTTAGCACGCGAGGCGGAAGCGAAAAAGGGCAGCAGCAAATGACCACAAGGCTCTCTGGGGCAAGCCGATTCTCAGGCAATTCGCCTCTTTTTGCATTTTTCTGTTCAGTCCTAGTTTTCTTATGCGTCGCAGCGTTGTCAACTCGGTCTCTGTTCTATGGTTGATAGTCTTTTCAAGTCTCGTGTTTTCGGTCCAGGTTGGACAACTCCTGTTCCAAACCTCTCTTTTTGAAATTTGTTCTTCTGGCTCTTTCACGCAGCAATTTCTGATGCAATGACAATTTCTTGACAGAGAGCTGTTTCACGGCTCTCAGAGGTGTATACCTCTTGTACATAATTTTTCTCTTTTAATACAATAGTTCAGTCTTTACTTAGCAAAAAAAAAAAAATATATATATATAAACACATAAATCTCTACAGAAATGTAAATAATCTCTTACATTCTTATGTTCCAAGCATTATTCTAATCATTGTTGCCAACATCATCATCATGTGTTCTTCTTCATTGTTGTCATAGTCATTATCATTATTAGTATCATTGTTGTCATCATCATTATCGTTTCACAAATAGATTTCTTTGTAACATTTCTTTTTATTTAGTATGATACTGTTACAATAACATTAAAACTTAAATAATATTAATATATATATATATATATATATATATATATATATATATATATATATATATATATTATATAATTATAATGTGAATTTCAGAGAAAAGCTTTACTGCATCTACAAAATTGGGTTTTGATCTAACATATGGCATGGTAGCGTCAGGTGAGAGATCTGACACCCCTACTCCAGTGCAACTGTCACTAGAAAATAAAAGGAGATGGAGGCCTCCTTCTTCACAAAACTTACGAATCACAATGTCTTAAAAAGCCTTCTTCCAACCACTTGGGATAGGGAGGGGCAGGAAAAGGCGTTCAACATGAACCAAGCAACACCACGGCAGGGACCAGTGGGAAGACCCGGGCTCAGCAATCGGTCGCAAACACGTGCAAACCAAAAAATAAGAAATCACAACACTAGAAATTGACGACCATGAAATAGCTGCTTACAGGGTGTATATGCAAGAGCATGCCCTCATTTGCAACTTTATGAGCTTTTCTCAGGCAGAGAAGGCTCTCAACTGGCGGATACAACAAAAAATGTACCTGCCAAAAGAAGGTATCAATCTAGAGCTAGGATCTATACTGAGGCTATTCATTCGTGCAATAATACTCTAGACTAAGAGCATTCATTTGTGCAATAATAATAGTAAAGAAATTAAAAACATAAAAGCCATGCATGGCACATAAATTAAAAAAAAAAATCAAAATGTTAAAACCAGATAAAACATGTCAGTTTTTTTTTTAATAAAACCTTATATTCTATTCCCAAAAATTATTCTAAACCAAATTGCCTTTTCGTCAGTCCCCACATTGTAAATTACTATAGTAGAAAATATACAAACATGCCACACAGTTGGAGCCCATTCATTCGTGCAATAATCCTCTAAACTGAGGTAATTGAGGCCATTGGTTTGTGCAATAATACTCTAAACTGAGGGCATTCATACGTGCAATACAAGTAAATTAAAAATAGAAAAGCCATTCAGTGCACATAGATTCAAAAAAATTCAAAATGTTAAAATGACATAAGACATGTGAATTTTTTGCTATTAAAACGCTGTGTTCTACTCGCAAAAACAATCTTTGGAAATAAAATATTCTAAACCAAATTGCATTTTTCTTAGTCCCTTCTAAATTACTATTTTAGAAAATAAACAAGCATAGCACACAAGCATGCAAGACAGTTGGAGCCCCTTCACTCGTGCAATGATAATTGAGGGCATTCATTTGTGCAATTAATACTCTAAACTAAGTGCATTTATTCCTGAAATAATAATAGTAAGGAAATTAATATTGGAAAAGGCATCCCATGGAAAAGGCATCCCATGCATATAATAGGCATCCTTAGTAGAGAAACAAAGTGATCGACAAATAAAGGTCTTGAGGTCAGATCGTGGTGGAGAATATCACTCAAAGGAATTCCATGATTACTGCAAACAACATGGGATCATAAGATAGTTTACAACCAGGTGCACACCGTAGCAGAATGTTGTAGCAGAGAGAAATAACATGACAATTATGAACACAGTAAGAAGCATGTTGAAAGGCATAAACCTGTCTAATGTGTATTGGGCAAAAGGACTTGCATGTGTTATTTATGTGATCGATAGATATCCTACAAAGAGTGTGATGAAGATATTACCCGAACAAGCATGGTCGGGTATGTATTGCAGCATATCTCATCTCAGAGTATTTGGATGCCTAGTTTATGCACATGTGCCTAAAGAGGGAAGAAAAAAATTCGATTATAAAAGTGAAAAATGCATATTCATTGGTTATAGTAAGCAATCAAAATCTTACAAATTCTATAACCATGTCACAAAGAAGACCATAATTAGCAGAGATGTTGTGTTAAAGGAGCTAGAGTCATAGAATTGAACCATAGACAAAACAATTGATGCACAAGTGCCACTAATGGAAGAAGATGATGTAGCAGGAAAGGAGCACCAAGAATCATAGGTGAAGACACCAAACAAAGACACACGAACAAGGACTACAATATTTTTAGAGAAAAATGGATCCTCAAGAAGATCAATAGATCAAGATTCTCTCAACAATCAATCAAGTGATGAATCAAGCAATGGTAAGAGAAATATGAGAAGTTTGAAAGATATTTATGATGATTTGGATGTTAGTTCAAATTTGGCATTGTTCTTATTCCAACCTTCTTCAATTGAAGAAGAAATCAGAGATGAAAATTGGGTGCAAGTGATGGATGCAGAAATTAAAGCTACTGTAAGGAATGAAACATGGGATTTGGTTGATTTTCCAACGGACAAAAATCTAATTAGTGTGAAGTGAGTGTACAAGAAAAAGTTGAATGAGAAAGGTGAAATTGATAGATTCAAAGCTAGACTTGTAGCAAAAGGATTGTTGTAGCAACTGGGAATAGACTTTGGAGAAACATTTGCTCTGGTAGCTAGATTGGATACTATAAGAGCAATTCTAGCCACAACAGCTCAGAACAACTGGAAAATATATAGAGGGATGCGAAATCAGCCTTCTTGAATGGAATTCTAGAAGAAGAAATTTATGTGTCGCAACCTACAGGATATGAAGTTGAAAGTAATGAAGATAAAGTTTATAGGTTGAAGAAAGTGCGCTATGGACTGAAGCAAGCGCCTAGAGCTTGATATAGCAGAATTGGTAGCTACATGTTTAAGAATGGATTTTGCAGAAGAAAAATTGAGCCTACTTTATACACAAAGGTAAACGAGCATGGATAGATTTGATTGTTTTCTTATATGTTGATGACATGATTTTTACAAGTGATTTTGACATAGATGAATTTAATTTGAGATGGCAGATCTTGGTCTCATGAAATATTTTCTTTGTGTAGAAGTTGAGAAATCTAGAAAAGGAATCTTTATTTGTCAAAATAAATATTCCAAAGATTTGTTGAAAAGATTCAGGATGGAAGATTGCAAACCTGTCCCTACCCTAGTTGAAATAGGTATAAAGTTAAGCAAGGATGATAAAGGATCAGATGTCAATCCAACTTTATTCAAAAGATTGGTTGGTAGCCTCGTCTATCTCATAGCTACAAAACCAAATATCATCTGAGTGATTTTGATTTCCATATTTATAGAGACACCAAAAGGCACACATTGGATTTCAGGAAAACAAATTTTGAGATACATAGCAGGAACTAGAGATTGTGGCATAATGTATGCAAGCACAAGAAAGAAGGATTTGATTGGATACACAGATAACGATTTTGTAGCCAGTTTGGATGATAGGAAGAGCACTTTTGGTTTTGTGTTCCGTCTTGGTTTAGGTGTGATTTCATGGGCATCTAAGAAGCATCCCATCGTAACAACATCAACAGCATGTCAAGCAGCGTGGTTAAGAAGAGTACATGATGGACTCAAGCAGAAACAACAAGGATCAACAACAATATATTTTGACAAAACCTCACTGATTGCACTATCCAAGAATAATGTGTTTAATCAGAAGAGCAAGCATATTGATACTAGATATCACTTTATTAGAGAACTTATGAGCAATGGAGCAGTTCACTTGAAACCTTGTAAATCTTGTGATCAATTTAGTGATATATTTACTAAGTCAATAGCACAAGATGTGTTTATGTTTCATAGAAGAAACTTCGGCATTTTAAGCCTAGTTGAGACATAGACCAGTAGGCATGTTTGAGTTGCCATGAGTCATGTTTTAGTGTAGCAATCATAACTAAGGGGGAGTGTCAAAATAGGATAAATAATCCTACATGAGGAGTTAGTTAAACATAGAGAGTCAGTGAACTTAGTGATTGCATGATTGAGTGTTTGAGTGTTGAGTCAAGTCGAGTTAAGTGATAAACAACACTGGGTGTTTGATTGCACGTCAAGATTATTTAGGGAGTTAGCTAGTCGAAAAGGTTTAAATACCCTTCATCGGGTTCATTGTAATTGTCATGTTTTATGTGATCAATAGAAGAGCAACAACTCATGTTTTGGGTCAATTCATGCTTTGTTTCTTCCACCCTTCCAACATTTTTATGATGGGTTTTGAAATGTACAAAATGATTTTTTAATGGGTTAATTTTTTGGGAAAACATTATAAATAATTTATTTTAAACAGTGAAAACACACTAAAACTTTTCATATGAATGAATCACAATTTATCAAAGTTCGTGCACCAACTCGTTTCACATGGGTGAGTAAGAATTTCTCACATTTCGTTTATTAGTTCATTTGTCTTTTATTACAAGTAAGGGTGTCGCACTATCCCACAAATTTTATTAGACAATTTTCTATTTTATATATTTTAAATATGTAATACATTAAATTGGAAAGGATGTCTCTCTTGTTGCAAAGGAGTGTTGAATCCTAGATAGCCACTTAGGCATTTCAAAGAGAGTAATGGCGGTTGTTCTCAGTGGCGTGGCCTTTCTGCCTGTCTACTTGTTCATATAGGTATATCTTTCACCTTGTTTTTTTGTTGAAAAAAACAATTGGTATATGATTATCTTATTAAGTATTTATGTATACAACTTATTTACATGTTTAACTATACAATTTATTTACATGTTTGGATAGTTTTCATATTTTGGTAATCTACATTTTTATGTTGTTCTTTTGTTTATCTACTTGTTTTGACAATTTTATAGTTTAATAATATACTTTTTTATACTGTCATTTTGTATATCTACATGCTTTTGTCAGTTTTCGCAGTTTAATAACATACATTTTTATGTTTTTTTTTTTGTTTATTTGAGATTCTACTGAGATTTTTATATTAGTTTAATAGGTTTTGAGAAGTTTACGACGCACAGATTGCAATGCAATTGTTAAGAATAGCAACAAGAAATCATAAAAATAGAAATGATAAAAATAACATTCAGAATATTCCAATTTTAATTTGTCCTTGAATTAAAATTGAGAATTCAAATTCAAATTTAGTCTTGCCAAATACTTGGGAAATAATTAATTAATTCATCTTGAATTAATTAGTTGGAGAAATTTAGGCTAGAAGTCTTTGTGAAGTCATGCAACAGTTATCCCTTAAATTAAGGAGATTATCCCTTAATTAAGGAGATAAGGATGAGTTATAATTGAGTTGTAATTAGTTAGCTTAGTTAACTGAATTATGTCCAGTTAGATTAGTTTCAAATAGTTTGAGGAACTAATTGTGAGTTAATTCAGTTAATGCATGCATGCATCAAACTAGTGTACTCAAAATAACTGAAGATTTTCTCCTAAATAACTCATGCATGTCTATCCAGAGAAAGACCAAGTTGAGATTGAAGACACGAACATTGTACTATCAATTGCATGACTTTTCCTATAAAGGAAACTCCTCCATTCAGAAGGAACAATGTTCCTTGAGGACTGCGTAGTTTTACAGAGTATGAGATCAATGTGAGTGATCAGTGTTACACTTGGTAATAGTAGGATCACCTAGAGACAATACACAAGGAAGTAGGAGGCTTGGAGGGCTAAGGAGAAGGTTTGTGAGAAGCCTTGTTAGCCTGTGAGCATCCAGGAGGATTGTGTTGAGAGCTGGATATCCATGAGAGTTAAATCTTTGTGTAATATTGATGTATTTCCACCTTGTATGATAATATAGATAATGGGGTTTTTAGTTGAGGCTTTCCCATGAGTATTCTTTTGTGTTTCATGTGCATTGATTCTGATTGTGGTTATATGTGTTCTGCTTGATCTTTCTCAAATCTATTAAGCTTTCGCAACTTTGATTGTAGAAGAAGATTAAAGTATTTTTCTTTAGTGTATTAGATTATTAGGTTAATCTATAGTGAGAATTTCTACATGGTATCAAAGTTGAGTTTATCGGGGCTATGAACAATATACGGATTAGAGAATTTGATGTTGGAAGTTCGGGGTTGCAGGTGCAAATCAAATTCATATCATACTTTAAAAAATAATATATATATATTGAGATGGGACATTATGCGACTAATTTCACATTAAAGAAGTCTAAGAATGGATCCTCGGAAGGATCAAATGGGGAGGCATTAGCCTCTCATTCGGAGATGGAATTCACCCTCATCACATGCATGGTGTCATCAATGATGAGTTGTGGTTGGTTTCTTGACATGGGAGCCTCATTCCACATGACCGACGATAAAATTTTATTTAGTAACTTGGAGGAGAAAGACCTCAAGATGCGCATAAAGATGGGTGACGATGAAAGGTATAGTGTTTCAGGAGTGGGCATGGTTGCTTTTCCGAGGGAGCATGGAGCTCTTATCACCTTCATGGGTGTGAAGTATGTGCCTAGACTGAAGAAGAAATTGGTATCGATTGCGATGTTGGAGGACAAAGGCTATGATGTTGTCTTCAGTAAGGGAAATGTTTTCATTAGACACATCAGCATGAGACAGGTGAAACAGATCGGTGCACGAGTCAAGAAACTATATGATATTGAGGTTCAAGATGCATGCAAAGCCTTCAGGAGCAAGGAAAATGTTAGGAACTTGGAGGTTGAGAGGGAGATTAAATTACATTTAAACATGCAACCCCAAAAGAAGTCTCAGACAATTATGAAGGAGCCACAATTGGAGATGCTGAGAGGAGACCGAGTAGAGGTATCCACTCATGTAGATACCTCCAATAATGGGAAATTTTGAGGCAAGTCAGTAGAGGGAGCACATGCAGCCATACCTCTAGGTGTGAGGTGGGGCAATGTGAAGTGATAGTCCTAAGAAGGCTGAAATTAGGTAGGGTTCATTGAGAGTTTGTATGTCATGGATCATACCTTGATACGAGAGCCGAAAGTACATAGTAGCGGGAGGAATCAATGGGATTAATGCAGTCAGAGATTAAAGTGACAGAGGCTAGAGCAATCAAATACTAAATAGCATAGAGAAGAATTGAAAATAGTGAAGAAAGGCTGACTCAGTAGAAGCGCAGAGTTTTTGGTCAACAGAGGCAATAATAGTCAGAGACTTTCATGACAGATGCATCACACTGATTCAAGATGGATATTTTTTGTTTCTAGAGTTGATGGAGCAACAACACTAGGGAAAAGTGTTGCATGTAGAACAATCCAAAGGATTAGGATCAGGATCAAGTACATCAATTACAAGGTGTGCTCCCATTATATTTCGTTCCATATCTACCTGTAACATTATTTTCAAACCATGCATGAGAAGTTATAGATGCTGAAATTTAACTATGATAAATAATGATCTGTTATTCAATATTACTAAAGCATCTATTTCTCATTTTTCATTTTATCTAAAGAATTCACGTTATCTTCTGGAATTCTTCCAAGCCTTTGTGTTGTTGTCGAACACCTACTTCTTCTAATTTCTCTGCGTACAACACATCTGCTAGCATATTTTCCACATCAATATGCCTGCAATGTCATAACAGATTAGTTCGCATAACGATATATATTCATTATATATTTTCATCATATATATTTATCATAATCAGATGTATGCCAAACGGTAATTAACCATGGTTACTTATCCTTCAACTACTTCTTACTTTCCTTCTTATGTGCAACCTCCAAGTCAGTTGCCCTGCCAAACATTTACACATAGTGTTTATGCATACCTGCACATACGGTATATTATACACACTGATATACATATCATATTTCAATCATGTAACACATGTAATCATGCAGGTACCATATGTACTATTTTACATAGTAGTATCTATGCTACAACCCATCATACCATCCTCATGGTATCACCTGCATGAAATAAGTTTTAACCACATGTTTTCTATGTTAGAATCATGCGAAACATTCCTTATCTTTTTATGATAAATAGAACAATCATGCTTAGTTTATAAGGAATTCCCATGAGCATGGTTCATTTCTGAATCCAGGTAAGTTTTATTTCAAGTGCAGATCATTTGAAGGTTTTATTTGGTTAAAATATCAATAGCATAGTATTGTATTCATGCATATTCTCATCTTAACCATATCTTCTTCTTAATGTTCCAAAGCAGACTATTAACTCACTAATTTTGAAGTTTAATGATTGTTATATCATACTTCATTTTAAGTAATTCATCCCATATGATTTATTATTTCCATTTGCATGCCTTAACAACTTGGTGGCCATGCATAATTTAGTGTAGTTATACCTGAAAGTTTTTTTACTACTTTCAATCCTACACCACTTTTAGTTGCAAGTGCATATGATCTCAAGGTACTTACATGTTAGATCATCTTTAACATTAAATCACCCTTATGCAACATTCCTTATGTTGTCTAGACACATTATCCATGCAATCCAATAGGATAGCATTTCACAATTATGCTTTTCAATTTGCATTATATTAATCTATTTAGATAGATTGTTAGATATCATTTAATTGATGGAGTGGTCCATAAAATTGGTGCTACTTATTAAGTACCATGGTTTGTACTCAAGGGTACTTATAGGTTCCACTATGCATATCCATTGAAAGATTCTTATGTCATGGTATATCATAATATGTTAAAGTTAAGTTTCCTCTTAATCATACATTCTTCCAATTGAACAACAAATAACATTGTATGTAGATGCATTAATCAAAGGATAAATTTGAAGACAATTTGTACAATTACATAGTCTTGTACTTCTCACCATGATAACACTAATTCCTAAAAACATTTACCATGGTATATAGAAATTTTACCATTTATAATTTCTAAAACGTGATGACCATAGTTTTGACCGGAATAAATTACCACATAACTCCTAATAAGCATGGTAATTTTCTTTTATGAAAAAGTGTGATTATTTCACACATGAAGGCAGCATGGTAAGTATCCCACTCAAGTAATCATATCTTCCTTCTATACCAATTAGGTGCTATTAACCTTAAACACAATGTAACCACACTACTTTTAAGGCATTTGCTCACTAAGGCACATGACATGGTATAAAAACTTAGTTATAAGATTTTTCATGACTATAATGACTAATAGATAAGAACAACTCAATCAATATATTCTGATGATTAATAATGAGGAAATTACAAGATATTTATACAATCAATAGTCTCAAGATAGGAATGCTATCTTAGACGTACAGTAGTGTGGTTGAGAGAATCTCTCAACCACACACTAATCTAGAGAAAGCTAAATCCCTATAATGTAGGAACAAACTCATCATTTAGGAAATTACAACCATAGACAAGTAGGAATTAACTATTTTCAACTCCCCCCTTAATGACTACTTGTCATGATAGTTAAATCCACCATCATCATCACACGAATTGCATGTACAAAACCTCCAAAAACACAATCTGCCGCCCTCGGACAGATACAGCCAAGTTGATCCGATCTGCCTCTCCTGCAGATCCACTTGAAGGTGAATTGGCGCGATCCTAAATGATAAACTCGCTCCATTGGCGCGATTAATGGCCTAACAGACGCGCCAGTTGGCCATCCTGGTGCTGCTGTCAGCGCGAAAAACGCCAATCCCCTTCTAGTCAGAGAAAATCATCTGAGTCTGAGCCAGGTGTTACTGCAACCCACCTACTCCTACGAGCACAAAGCTCCTGTGTACACACAGCCACAAAGGCAATCTGCCACCATCGGGCAAGTCCGATTTACCACCACTGGGCAAATCCGCCGACTTCATCTGCTTCCATCGAGCAGATCACAGAGCTCTATTTCGCCACTGTCGGGCAGGTCTGATCACTGAACCTCAATTCGCCATCATCGGGCAACTCGTGTAGCCACTAAGGCTCTATAGATGGTTTCTGGTTCACCACCAACCGTCACATCACAGTGACAAAAGATGGTTTCAGGCTAACCGCAAACCATTACAAAGTGGTTTTGAGATCACCACGAACTTTCAAATGCCTTAGCAAGGCTTACATTCAACATTTGGAGTTTCTAGTACATATAATGACTATTACAATATACTAGGGAGTCTACTCCACAAACCACAATAAAACAAAAAATCTACTTTGTTGTCCACCATCAACATTGTTGCTGCTCCTTTACCTCCTCTGTGAGAGGTCCACTAATAAACAAAACAGAACATAGGCACTCACAGCCTCACGAAGAGAACACAATTTTCGCTTCAAGAACAATTTTCAAGCATACTTCCTTATGCTTACTAACAACCTGCAACAGGATCTCGATCATCCTCCAATCTCTGATGTAGCTTCAGTTGATGTCGTTTTAACTGTCATGTGTTCACCACTCCCTGCAAATTTTCTTAGTGTTGGAATGACCAGTTCCAACACATTCAAAATTGTGACAATAGTTGGTCAAGCTAATGTCACTTAAATTACAATATTGCAATTAATTTTATTGTCATGACAGTTAATCAATATATTTCATCATCAGAGAATTAATGAGACCAAAAAGTTCAACTTGCAGCTAATGAGACCAAAAAAGTTCAACTTGCAGCTATCTCCTCCCGCACTCTGGCACCAGCTACGGAGCTCCATGCAGCTTCACGAATTGGCACATTCTATACATACACGAAAAACCGGAGAATGCACATTTCCATCCCATCGATTTACAGCATCATCATTCTTTGCCTTCCCTTTTCCTTTGCTGGAAGACATCTTCGCAGATACTATTGCTGCCTTCTGTTGACAACTGATACAATTGACCATTTCTCTAAAGATTAACATATATTTTTGGGAAAATCATAGAAAGATATTTGCCTTCCTCTGCATTGTTTCTACCTCAGATCCTTCACGCCTGCAGGCATTGATGCAGACCTAATAGCATTTATCTACGTTTTCGCTACATAGTGAGCAAATGTCATGTTTTCTGCATCAACTCTCTCCTTACCTATTGTGGCCAATTCATTCGACACATTCCCAAATTTCTCCAGCAATGAACTCTCAACATGAACAGTTGGGATCTCCCGTAATTTCAGAGCCCCTCCATACCCATTGACATTGACAGACTCATTTATCAATGACGAAGCAATCTTCAACCCATGGCTCGCCACACGAAACCCTTGAATCTCCTGATCGCTACCAAGACCAATCTTGTCATCCTCAACCATAACTGCTGGCTGTGGGAGACGCGTAGTCCTGGCAGAAACACAATATACATTCAACTTACGGTTGGAAAAACAGACATGAAGAACAGAGCAACATGCTTGTCACAATCAAAAAACATATAGCAAGCATTGCAAACAATGGTGGCAACAGCAGCATTCTCTGTAGTATAGGCCCCATACAATTCATCCCCAGTGTTGATTCCTCCACCTTCGGACTTCTCTTTCTCTGCTTCCTCATGGCTGGAGACACACTTACCAGCAAGACACACGAAGTTTATTATGGTCAGAATCCTGCCAGTTTTTGAAGAATGAAATCCTACCGATGCCCTTTTGAAGAATGAAACCCTCATAAAATTCTCACAGTTTTGCACATTATCGATATAAAGCAGGTCAACTGAATTTGTTTTGCTGAGATCAAGCGCACATCTTGGGCATAGCAATTGTACTCCGAGGCAACCATATGAGAGTTCAGACATCTCCATTGAGTTCTCAATAATAGATGCCACATGAGACTTTAAGCAGCACCTACATACATGATGCTGGCAACTGGTGACACAACTATCATCAGGATTCTGACGTTCACATCTACTGGATTGACCTGCAGAGCGTAAGACTCGCTGACGCTTGTCGTTGCTACTGAGGGAGCTTGAGTCTGAATCATGGTCCCTCATCTTAGACCCTTCGGTGCAATGAATTATCTCCACTTCATTCGGACTCTGAATTCCATCCGAGGAACTAAGAAAAACACAGGGAGAAGGACTAAGCATCTCCACCCCATCTTCAATAGAAACCCATGTGCCGTGTGGCTCCAATTCCTGACGCCTGCCAGCCATATTATCAGCTCGATAATGACGGCAGATGCTTTGAATTGTCCGCCGCTTCAAACAGAACAGCATGCATGCAGAACCAGAAATATACACTTCCAGGTAGGACTCAGGGAGGCCATCCACACACTGGTGTCTTCGGCCTTGATGTCTCGATTACAATTCAAGAAAACCAAAATAACTTGCAGAACAAATGCGGCCAAGACGAAGATGAAGGAAGAGGAGAGGTCCTGGTCCTCGTGCGTAGAGAAAACCGCAGGGTTCATGAAAGTGATGGTTTCCAGATGGGTTCTTCTGTTATTCTCATGTCTTCTTCTTTACAGACTTCTCACGCTTCCACAGCTAAGAAGAATGAGGCGAGCATATCACCAATGGGCACCAGATTTTAGAATGGGCCCTGGATCTTAGAATGGCCATCATGGCATGGCCCCCTAGGGCCTCCGTGCCGAATCCGCTTCGTTGTATTGATCTGATGAAAAATTATCCCTGTAAACAGTATCCAGAGTCCTAAACAATGGATGGATCTCGTTATCATACCTTCCATCGCAGAGATCGATTCCTCCAACGAAGCTCACGACCTCGCAATTCTTAGAGCCATGGACGCGGGCATCCAAGCACACAGTCTTCTGATGATGGGTAAACAGTCTTCTGATGATGGGTAAACAGTCTTCTTCAGTACATACACAGTTGCCACCAGAGCACCGGACCAAAGCCTCAATTGCACTTCACCCAGGATCTCCACAACAGCTCACCGATGGGTCACCAATCTTCTGCAAATTACACGAACAAGCCGGACAGGTCCTATTCGGATCTTCATCTTTAGATAGATTGGCAACCGTTTAACATAACGCTGTCAATAACATTACAGTCGAACCGGCAAGCAACCGCATTCCAATCAGCACTTGTGATTGCGCAGTTGTCTTACTTCCAGATAGACCAGACAATCTCTCTGCAAAACTACCACCACCAGTCCTCGAAGGCGGTTTATGTTGGCTGTCCGCAGCACAGGAGAACGCAGAAAGCTAGAATCTCTCTGCCGGCCTATATAAATTCATCTACGGCATCAGGGCAACCTCTTGTGCGACCTCAGGATCGGATGGCGGACTCCCGGCACCCTCGAGCGCATTGCTGATCCACCCATGCTCGTTCTGGAGGCTCCCCCCTGATAGCCATCAGCATCTCCACGGCTGTACAATCCCCAAGCCGATCAAGCACTTGAACAAACTAAAAAAATTGATGGACAGACAACATATAATAAACTCTTTATTTTCCCTCAACCCAGGAGGGGCCAAGCCCAAGAGGGGCCAAGCCCTCCTGAGCTCTGATACCAAGATAAGAACAGCTCAATCAATATATTCTGATGATTAATAATGAGGAAATTGCAAGATATTTATACAATCAATAGTCTCAAGATAGGAATGCTATCTTAGACGTACAATAGTGTGGTTGAGAGATTCTCTCGACCACACACTAATCTAGAGAAAACTAAATCCCTATAATGTAGGAACAAACTCCTCATTTAGGAAATTACAACCATAGACAAGTAGGAATTAACTATTTTCAACTCTAATAACCTTCAGTTTCGTTGTCCAACCTAACCCTTAAACTATTAAACATAATCATAAGTTATTCATGCATAGTTTTCCTATTTATTGTTGGCACATAACAACCCATGCATGTATAGCTAGATTTAGACTCGTGACTCTTTCTTATATGGATGCATGACACCAAGACCATCATATCATCAACCAATTGATAATTACAATATTCTTACAAGTCTAGAATACTGCACAGACATGTTCTTGCATGGTAAATTCATGTAACTAATTAATAAGCAAGGATATTAAGCATGATACTTTTCAACATGTTTATCTTAATGACTACTTAACTAGACTATGGTAACAACAAGCAAAGCCATTGATGACAATGAATAGGTATATGTATCATTACACAACAGTTAAGCCTGATACAACCATGGGCTTCCTCCATTATATAATCCTCCTTTCATGTGTTAGGTGATATTTTATTTTATTCAGCAATCCCTATTTAAATCTCTTAACAATTGGAACAATCAATTTCCATATAGATTTCTACATGGTTCATCAACCAGTACATGCCATGGTTTGCGATGTTGATCCAATAGTAGAAATTGTGTTAGAGGTTTTAACAAAAAAAATTTACAATTTCTCCTTGTCATTCATAATACCAATTTTTCCCATGTTTTCATTGTATGTACATCTAGTTTATATCATGCATATACATGTGTCTTACCCTTACCTCGAAAAAAATAATCTCCGTATGCTCAAGCTTGACTAGTTTGACTAGTTTGGAGAATTTTATGAAAACTCACCGCAAAAAGATTAGCTAGAATTGAGGTAGAAAATTTCTTATGCTCATATAAACGGAAGTCATTATACATGAGGGTTTAACTCTTATAACTGAGCATTTATTTTTATAACCTGAGAAAAATTATTTTTTGCACGTAGGATTTCCAAGTCCGGGCAAAGAGTTTTCCATTTATGTTGCCCATACCTTAACCATATTTATGATATTCATTCATCATAATTTATGCAAAAAATTTGTCCAACCTCAGAAAATATTTTTAGAAACCAATTATGATACCATTTTTTTTGGCTTTTTTAAATTCAATATGCGTTTCTAGATTTTTTTAAGGGAGGCTACAGGTGCATTCATATTTTCTTTGTGAACGTAATAATTGGTTTGGGAATGTCATATAAGCATGTGATATATGAAATTTTAATCTTATTTGAATGAAATTACCACTTCTTTTAGGTGCGAAAAAATAAATTTAAATGTTGATTTTATTATATTATTATTGCTTATTTTGTGAGGCTTTATGATATTTGAGATATCAAGATTTGGTTATTCATTTGATGAATATTTTAGAGATGGAGATCCGCTTTGCACTCGTTTTATAGCGTTTATAGTTGTTGTTGCATGTTCAACTCTGAAGTCATTCAAATCACTTGTGAATATTAATAAAAATTCAATTTAATAAACCACTAGTACCAGAGATCGATACGCTACCAGACCTCCTTTACAAAGTTGTTGAGCTTACTACTAAACAAAGTAAATCCTAGATAATATACAGCCCGATTTCATTATTCCCATTACCTATAACCACTATTGAGCATCTTCGTGAAAGAATAGTATCGTAGACTCCCATGAATTCTATACACCGAGCTACCCATCGCAGTATGCCCGGGTTTACAATTGTATGTTTTAACCACTCCACGATATCATCAAAATGAACTGGGAAAATCTAATAACCAAACTGATACCTAAACATTAAAAACCAGAAATTGATAGTAATTGTTTTATTGGATAATGATTAAGTTCCACTCTCAAAATAAGAAAACATTAAAAACCAGAAATTGATAACAATTGTTTTATTGGATAATGATTAAGTTCCACTCTCAAAATTTGATGTTAAGAAAAAAAGGCGTGCCTCAATTCCAATGCTATGAAGGAGACACTATGAATATATATAATTCAATCAAACAATTAGCTATATCAAGTATATTAATTGAGACACCAAACTATTTTCAATGCTAAATTACGTATATATATATAATTCGAGTAACTCAAGAATTTTCCTTTTTTATAACGGAGCATTTATAAAATATAACTCGATAATTTATTATGCATAGTTTTCTTCCACCTTAGATGACTTTATGCTATTTAGCTTTACATTATCTTCTTAAAAGTAGTTATCTATGCATAGTCGCAACTTTTGACATAATTATATATAGGGAGCACAATAACTCAAACATTCATCACAATACCATAGTGTGAACAGACTCAGAGCTTTGTAAGAGGGACAACGCCCATAAACTCGTTTACTTTCTGGTTGCACATTTATCTTCTAACCTTCACAGAAGTCACCCATCCTTTACCCCGCAAGGATCACATTCTAATTGAAAATCAATAAAGTTATATGCATTTTAAATCATACCACCTTTTCCATTTTTTTCTAAATAAAAATGTCAGCTCCTTAAAATACTTTATTTGGATATATACTATTTAAGCATGAACTCACATATATACTATTTCAGCATGAACATAACATTATGTATGGCCATCACTTACAAAAGCATAACATACCTGAATACCAAATGGACGAAGGTTAGGAATAGGTGGGAGGTGAACGTTCCAGAGATGGACTGGGTCATTTTTCCCATCAAATATATTTAAAATATTTTCCATATTGTCAAGATGCGTCCTTCGAAATGTTAAAATTGGTGAAATATATGTCAGACTCATGAAATTTCCAATTCCAACCTAGTTATTGGAAGCCAAACGAGTACACAAATCAAGGTGACCAAAAATATTATGATATTAGGAAACAAAGAAAATCAAAGACACAGTGAAGTAAGCCCCCCACGAGAACAAAGAAAGTGACAGACATATAGTGGGTACATAACCCTGTCTTAACCACGGTGAAGGGATTTTTTTAAGGTTGTAGGTATATATATGCACACGAGATGCTTCAGAATTTTTGAAACCCGTGATAGGAAAACAAATTTAGTTATATATTATCATCGCATCAAAAGAGCACATGGAAATGTAACCAAACCCAACATAGATGTATGTACGTATGGACGAAATTCTATCATCTGAGGGCATCTTTGAGAGCACAAACAGTGGTTGCACTGCGCTCCCTCTCAGAAAGCAGTGTTATATTTCTAGCCGATCGGGATTGTGCAGTTATTTATGGGCATCAGGGGAGATATTTTTTATTAGAACCGGATTGCCATTATCCATTCTTCAATCTCCAACGATAAGTCTTATGTAACAAGTGATTGATCGCCTGACATCTCTTGTAAGACCAACCAAAATGAAAGAACCCTTAGTTACTAATTATTTTTTTCCTCAAAATGAAAATGAAAGGTCCTGGTTGATTAGAGAATGTTTACATCCATGTAATATTCCACTAATAATTTTTCCCATCCTATCCATATACTTATTTAGAAATGTCGTGACTTCTTTTACTTAGCACGCCACATACACATTATAATGGTATGCTTATCGCTTAATACAATAGATTAAGGATGATTATTATCGCACCCACTGCATTTGTGGTCAACTAGATCTACGATCATTATTTCCATATCTGTCGTAAAACAACTCGGAAGCAAGGAACAACCATTAACAACATTACTTCCTAACTTTGTAGTGCACTGTTTCTTTTGGAGTTGTCTATAATGCGATTTTTTGGAGATTTGGGAATCAGACGGAAGAAATGAGGTTAAATCTAAGAGCCATTGATTGTGCAGAAACTAGCTATCAAACTTGGGATTCCAATAAATTGTTGCCGGATTTTCACCGAAAAAATCCGCCAAAAAAACTTTCAAAAAATCCCGTTATATACTACTGTGTTTCTTTTAACCATCGGTGTACATTCCATTTTATGGGATTAAAAATAAAATGTCCAACTTGCCCAAAGATAACATCAACGCATCAAAGTTACGCGGTGTTCTCTGCTTCTATAAGCACGACATTCATGGTAGGTCCCGTCATGATGCAATAAAAAATGTACATTATGAGGCCTTTGGACTCTCCAGCCTATTTTTTAGCCATTGTTGTTGGTGAGGCAACAGGATCACACTCAGAATAAACTTTTGAATCGAATGCTAACCTATTGCATACATTTCCTTTCATCTTCAGTATTACAGAGAAGAAGATCCCAGGAAATCGCTTAGTGCGATCATTTTAAACTCATGTAGATGGGTGAAGCATATCACTTCAGTGAGCTTTCCTTACTCTATCGTAACACGAGGATTTTCCCTCTCTCTCCATGAAGGCCTTTCTCTATTCCATTCCTTGAGGCTCACAATATTTCTCTGACGCGTCATGCTAAATTATTTCATAAAGTACCTAGGACTCATTACGCCCCAATGAAGAAACATTAGTAATAAATGACCAATGAAGAAACGTTAGTACTAAATGACTCACGATATGCGATCACTCTGTTATATTAAGTATTATCGTATTATAAACGTGACTTAATTTAATATGGTGATATTCTAGTCAACAATAGGATAATTAGTTTATATTCGTATGTTTTTGCTTCCACCTTCCCTATTTCAATTCGCCTTTATAATGCTTAATTCACCATTATTCCATAATTTGATCAATTCAGATCCTTAGGGTCGTATTTATAAAACTCATATGTTATATGTAAAATGAGTTTTTAAAATTATTGACCTCTTTAACAATCATGTTAAAATTTGGATTCTTATTTATCTTCGGGTGAGGATTTAAATATGAAATTCAACCCTTTAATTTTCAAGATTAACTTTACCTTATAGATTTTAAACCTTTTTTTTTTGGTTTAAATGTCAAATTAATTCTCACCCTGGGTCATATTTCATAGACATAGATTGGACCATAAGCTGAAAGGTTCTAACTTGAGCTCTGATACCATTTGTAATGAATTTCCTTAGCCTACCCAGGAAATTAGCCACTAGGACCTATAAATTTAAAATTTGAGTTCATTCACAGCGAAATCTTTTTTCCTTCCTACATATCTTATCTTCTAAAAGTAATTGTGCCATATTACAATTAGGCAACAATACCAATTTGTCATTAAATGTTTCTAGATCCTTTATATGGAACTTAAGATTCATTAATATGTCTGATGTATGTGATTGACCATTAAAAATTTATGATGGTATGTATCCTACCAAAATTCTTGGGTTAATCCCTAAGAATTAACAAACATTAATTTTCATGATCGTTGTAGTGTACACATAGTCACCACACTATTGATCAACCTTTCATTCCTATGCCTATACTAGCTTGATTAGACCACAGGGGGCTTCACTGGGGAGCAATACCATACCACGCGGTTTCATATTGGGCGATATATATTTTGGAAAAAATGACATAATATATTGGGGATATGTAAGGGGTAAAGGTTTTTTTTATACTGGTAGGTCCAGTCATGATGCAATAAGTATTAACAACTAGTTATGATGATTCTGCCATTTCTCCTATACATTAAAGGTCACATACATAAGACAACAATTATTTTCATACAGATACACCTCATCTATACCAATGAGTTATATGATTTAAGAGTTTCAATAGGAAGGAATAAAAATAGAGGTCAGAACCAACATACAAAACACTCCACACATATGAAACCGAATAAAACCTCACTTGGTGAGCGGAGAACTAGCACCAAACCATGAATCACCTCTGATTCCCCCCTAAGCTGAGGTTCTTGCCAAGGATCAACTATCCCCAATTGATCAATGCATAGGGTATTTAATATACTCTTTCATAATTTAGTTTCCATTAGGGGCGTCCGACTTTTGTCGATTTTTCCATTTGCCTAGGTCTTTTTCGGAAAATGTCGTCTTTATCTCACATAAGGCTTTTCCTCATAAAATCTTGCATTTATCCCCCACAAGGATTTTATGTTCGATGGATCCTTATCTCCTATCCATCCAAGCTTATCTAGAATCACATCTAGAAGCTTTATCATGAAAGATTTATCTCTATCCCATTCCTGAATGGGATTTGGCAAGAATCCCATCTCTCTTGGTGCTCCACCCTCCAAGTGATTTATTTATTTAAAAACATATTTTCTTTTCATATTACATATCACACCTACCTTTCCTCAAAATAGGCTTAAAATGGTTTAACCCACAAGGGAGGGTATCACACCTACCTTTAATTCAACTTAGGTTTACAATTATTTAACACAGAAGGGAGGGGTGTTACAATTTAATAATATTTAATTCAAATGTAAATGTTTGATTGTATAAAAATAAATTATAAAACTAATTTTTTTAATTTAAAAAAAAAATTAATATATTTTTTGTATTTAACAAAATTACATTTTTATTGTTTATAAATTAGGAGAGAATATAAAAAATACAACATAGTGATAATAATAATAATTTTACTTTGCAAAATCCATATAAAAAGTTAAGATCAATAAATCTATTTATATTCTTATCCAAACTGGAAAAATTATATTTGATCTCACATCTTAAGTTGTATATCCATTTACATCTAATTTTTAAAAACTCATCTCTATTATAAAATTAAAATTATACTTTGTTTATATTATTGTTGTTATTGCCTTTAAATCTCACCATACCAATTTTTCTTTTAAAAACACGTATAAATGGTGTTATCCTCTTACTGTAATTGAAACTACAATATCCTTTTCCATACCATGATCCCTTACTCCAAACATTTCCTCTAGCAGACAAGTCTTAAATCCCTTAGTATAGATCCACATATATTAATGTATCCATTTAATTTTTTAGTGATTGACAACCATGGTTCTTGGTTGTTAGTAATAACAATAATAGAGGAAATAAAAAATTATAACATAAATAAATCTATTAATATCTTTGACCAAATTTGACCAAGCTCACCAAGTAAGCTTCGCTCATCATTTCGAAAGCCCTTACATGGAATATTGCCTGTCTTTTCTTATTACATGCAATCCACTAGCACAAAAGTATGAGGTAGCAAAAATCATGGATTGAAATTCCACTCTTGAATTTGAGAATAAATAAAAGTTAACCAGAACTATGTATAGAAGAAATAACTATGTAGATGTAATTTACTTTTGTTTTAATGAAACCAAGTTTTTATCCACTCTTGAATTTGAGAATAAATAAAAGTTAACCAGAACTATTTATAGAAGAAAGAACTATGTAGATGTAATTTACTTTTGTTTTAATGAAAGCAAGTTTTTTTTCCACTGTTAAGAAAATGAAATAAAATTTAACCTAATATTTATTTCATTATTTCACTATACAACAATAAATAATATAATTAACTATTTTAAAATTTTAAATGTTTTATGAAATAATATAATTTTAATATGAATAATGCAGTCTCGAAGATCAACTACAATTGAAGCAACTGCCACAACTTCTAGTCAGGTAAGAAAACGAAGAACCATTCCAAATATTGCATTCATTTTCCAAAATGCTATAAGTCAAGGTGTAAAATCCATGAACAAACTTGCCATCCAATTTTTTTTTTGATTCATTTATCTTGCCATGTCCTCATATATAATCCATCGCATGCTATAACTTGTTCCAGAAAAGATGGAGAAGGCCTACATGGTCATTTCGTTTGCATTTTTCAATTAAACTTCAAAGAAAACTCAAAAAAAGTCTTTTCATAAAAGTTTAGTAAATAAAAGTGAGAAAAGGGAGAAAACAAACGCATCATCAAATCAGAGACAAAAAAAGACTAGACCTACACAATTGCAATACCAAAAATGTGGCTTTGAAGATCAAATTCAGTAGAAGCATCTGCGATAACCCTTAGTCTAGTAAGAAAATGAAGAACCATTCCAAAGATTGCATTTCTTTTCCCACATGATACAAGTCAAGGTTGAAGACCCATGAATGAACCTCATCTAGAAACATTTACAATACATCCTCTTGAGAACATGAAGATAATTTTTGCTACAAAGATAACATTACTCTATAGACTGATTGGGTGTTCTTCAATAGATTAACGAACATTTAGAATACTTATCTAATTTTTCTTTATGTAGCTTACATCCAGGTTTCCAGTCTTTTACTACAAGGACATATGTGAGGCCAATCCTATTAAAAGAAAATACATGCCTAAGAAATCATACATTGATGACATTTCGCAAATTTGATTTTTCCTTTTGTAACTTACATCTAGGTTTCCAGTTTGTTATTACAAGGACATAAGTCAGGCCAATCCTATTAAAATAAAAGACATGCCTAAACAATCATACATTGAGGACATTTCACAATGAATATAGGTGTTTCAAAACGAGTATCAAGATTCATTGAACTAGGCGAGAAACTATTGTAAGCCAATTCACTGAGTTCAAATTAACTCATCTAAGTCTTGTTTAATGTACAAGCATGTGCCATAATTTTCTTTCTATCACTACACTTCTAATCATAATGGTCCTAAGCACCGCAATCAAATATGCTAGAGCATACATGATTTACATAAAGTAAAACAATTAAAAGTTAACAACCACTTGCCATCAAATCATAAACATCCCATCAAGGAAATATGTTGAAGTATATGTCAGTCATAAAAAATTGAAAAGTTTGAATAGCTTTACAACCAACAACCATAAAACCGTGAGAACAACACAACAACACTTCTCCCTCACACATGCATACATTCCACTAAGAATACAATAAATGATGAAACAGAGAGAACCTAACATTGTGGATACCCATGATTGTAATTCCTGAGACCCCCCTCTTTAACTAGGATCCAGAATTCTACTTACACCGTTTGGGAACATATGGTGACACTTTCAGTGTCATCATGGAAGAGTGACAATTTAATGCTAGTCTTTCATACACTAAGGTCTTACCACGCTTTTTCAACTTCCTGCAGTTTCCAGTATATATCATTTTAAGAAAATTATTTATATATCATGAAAAAATTAAGTTTTACGATTAAAACGATTATTCAGTCTTATATTTAATTTATTTAGCATTTAAAAATACAATTTAAATAAAGAAACTACACTTTATTTCCACTCTAAAGACTTTACACGTGACAAAAATTTGATCGCTCCTCAGTTATGATTTTCAACTTAAATGGATCTATAGTTCAGGCTATTAGCAATATTTTATATATTGTAGTGATGTCATTATGTAGTAGTATAGTATATCTAATATATATTATTATATCTATATATATATATTATAGTTATATCTATAATTTCCTTATAATTGAATTTATTAAAATATAACTTTAATTAATAATAATAATCTTTTATTCAAAGTCTGGATGAAAATTATAATTCTGAAACATGGAAATAATAGAAAAAAAGGAAATAGTTACAAAAGGCATAAAAAAAATAAAAAAAATAATAGTAACTAGAGCTTAACCAATCACCTTAAAAAGGAATAAATTTAAATAATAATAATAAAATAAGACAATTGAATTCTTAAGGTTAAATTATGGATAATCATCATAAATTTTTGGTCTTTGCTTTGTCTACTTTGTCTTTGACAAAACAAATTTGTTGCTTATCCATAGCTTAACCTTAAGAATTCAATTTTTGCTAATATTTAAATCTATTTAGTTGTAAGGTGATTGGGTGAGGCCTTATTATAGGTTGCTTAGTAACTTCCATTTTTACTAGTTACTAATTTTTGTTTTTTTGTTTTATTTTATTTTTATTTAATTTCTTGATTTTTTTGTTTTCATTTTGCTATTTTTGTTAATTATAATTCTTATTTTTCAATTCAAGGGAACTTCTTATTATATTGAAAACATATTTTAATAAATTCAATGTGTGTGTGTGAGAGAGAGAGAGAGAGAAAGAGAAAGTGTATATATCTTAATAGAAACAATATTAGTTAATAACATTTCTTAATTTTTGGTGTTGCCATTCTACAAAAAAACATTTTATTATTTGTTGTTATGAAATAAGTGTCTTTATTATTTTTATTTTAGTTAAACTATATTTAAGCTAAACGCATGTACTAGCTACTATCTATCCCTTATTTTTTATTCTAATTTGATTTCACTCGTAATGGCATTGGTATTTGGTAGTCCACCCTCAAACTATTTGTAATATTACTCAAATAAATATTTTAAAAAATACCTCTAGAAGAATTTTTCCTTATATAAATTTTTAATGTACTCTTTTGCATAAGCTTTCATATACATTTTTTGTTATCTAAAATTAATTATTTTAAAGCTATGGACACTTTTAAAATAAAAAATATAATCCAAATTTTAAACATATAAATTTTCAATGCAACCTTTTTATTTTAAATAATGTTATGTTCACACATATTATTTCAACCATATAAACTAGATGCACACAATTCATGTATGAAAATTAGTAATGACATGCGACCATGTGGCTATTGTTTCGTTATGATATGGAAATTTCTCCAAGAGTCCTCATGGAATGAAAGAGGAACTCCACTTATAGATAACAATTGCTTAAAAAATAAATAATAACCAATAAATGAGATGCACAAGTTTCACATTTGGTTTGCTAACAATTAGAAAATAATAAATATATCTCGAGAAGCCTCTCACGTCATTGGATTGTAATTAGTAAACAATAAATGAATCATACATAATTCCAAAATAATTTTGATAACATAGTTAACCCTGAGTAATATTAATCCATTTGAAAATAATGCAATCACAATTGTGTTACAACATTAATTCTAGTCTCCAACCATTGCAAGGTTCCACTGGCTCATGGAGTTATCACAAATACATGAATCAGAAATGCCACAACAGTGAAAACATGAATTGTATTTGCGGCAATGGGAGTTGCAACAATATCGTGAATTATAGTTGCAGCAGTGGGCGTTGTAGCAACATTGTGAATTGGAGTTGCAACAACGTCATGAATTGGAGTTGCAGCAACGACATGAATTATATTTATAGCAATAGAGCTCGGAGTTGCAGCATCAACATGAATTATAGTTGTGGAAATAGAGTTCAGAGTTTCCCCAATGACATGAATTATAGTTGTAGCAATATAGTTCAGAGTTGCAACAACTGTAACCAGAACGTCCCCTATAAAAACATCTTAACTTTCGTAACAAAACATTTGGCATGTTTTTCCAGATTAGGTCAAAGATAAATGAAAATATGATACCTTTTTAATGTGTAATCATAAAATCATATAAAATACCAAGGAAATGCAATGGAAAACACCTTATGTCTAAATATTAATGTTGGTCGGATAAATCGATCTTGTGGACAAGGTCAATCTCCCTAGTATCAACAGATATCGAGCAACAAGCAGGACAAACAAATCTACCTTTCTCTAAACATATTGCGATTCATTAATAAAAACTAAAGAAGTGTTTAGACCCTACCTTAAGTCCAATGTTAGTTTGTGGCAGCCACGCTTCAATCGTCTGAAAGAGTTTCCTTTTGAGAATCTGCAATCACAAACAAACACATATCAAATAACACCTACATAGCTAATATAATAAATCATGTTCATCATGATGATCAAGGAATCCATGAAATAAACCATAA